>VZTO01024948.1:119137-189992 GCA_013400615.1 Syrrhaptes paradoxus
AAAAAAAAAAAAAAAGGAAAAAAGGAAAAAAGGAAAAAAGGAAAAAAGGAAAAAAGGAAAAAAGGAAAGAGGAAAAAAGGAAAAGAGGAAAAAATAAAAAAGGAAAAACAGGAAAAAGGGGAAAAAAAGGGAAAAAGGGAGAAAAAAGGAAGAAAAAAAGGAAAAAAAAGAAAAAAAAAAGGAGATGCTTATTTGCAGAACAGCAGAGCTGGTGGGTGACATTTCCAGCAGGGCAAGGCACGCCACGCGGTCATGTCCCAGCTAATAGGAGGAACACGTGGGCTTGGTTCCAAGCGCTCTGGCTTTGGGCCAGTTGCTTAACTCTTGGCATCTCGGTTCCTTTAGCTGGAAAAGAGGCGAGTTGTTCCTCCCGGCTTCTCCAGTGTCTCCTGGGCTGTTAGGGCTTCGGGAGGTGAGGGTGGGGTGTACGCCTGCAGCCCCACCGCAGCCAGCTGGCACCAGTAGGGTGTGATGGACACTGGTTTTCAGGAACCCAGCCCCATGCTCACAGGTGCAAGCCTGTTTTCTGCAAAGTCAGGTTTAGGAAGCATCATTTGGGTGATTGATGGTCTGCTTTTTTTTTGGGGGGGGAGCTGTTTCCTTCTGTTCACCAAGTGCTGGAAGCTACCCACAGCTGAGGACAGGATGCTGGGAGCACTGGGTTGGGTCTGGCAAAAGCCCCTGTGCTCCTAACTCGCCCTCTCCGAGGAAATTTGCTGAAGGTCACTGCACCGAGAGCTTCAGGGGCAGCAAAAGGAGGCCTGAATGCAATCCTTAAAAGAAGTCAGGAAGGGATGTGTCTGTCTGTCTGTCTGTCCCTCGGAGCTGTTTTTCAGCCTGCATCTCCCTTCCTTAACTTACACCCATTCTAAAAGCATCCCACTGCAAACAGATCAGGTTCAGCTAGTCACAGAATCCCAGGATGGTTTGGGTTGGGAGGGACCTTAAAGCCCATCCAGTGCCACCCCCTGCCATGGGCAGGGACACCTCCCACCAGCCCAGGTTGCCCAAAGCCTCATCCAGCCTGGCCTTGAACCCCTCCAGGGATGGGGCATCCACAGCTTCTCTGGGCACCCTGGGCCACTGCCTCACCCCCCGCACAGGAAAACATTTCTTCCTCACATCTCATCTCCATCTCCCCTCTTCCAGNCCCCTTTCAGCACTGGAACGTGCTGGAAGGTCTCCCCGGAGCCTTCTCTTCTCCAGGCTGCACACCCCCAACTCTCTCAGCCTGTCCTCGCACGGGAGCTGCTCCAGCCTCGGACCATCTCCGTGGCCTCTTGAAAACCATTTTTGGGGCAGGCGAGCCCCCAAACCCCCCCAAGAACCAAGGAAGCATCTTGCTGCTCCCGCTGCTCTCCAGGACACGCATCCTCCTCCCCATCCCAGGAGCCGGGATGGTTCAGAGCTCGCAGAGGCGGTTCACAGAGCTCAATGCAAACTAGAAAACCTTATGTCAGGAAGAAGTCCCAAGGCATCCTAACCAGAAACATATTTAGGGAGTGAGTCAGTGGTTTGGAGGGGGGGGGGAGCAAAAAGAAAGTTGCACCCTTTGACTTGATGAAAAAAGCGTATGGCAACAGCCAACACTGTGCACAACCCTCCCCACTCCCGCCAGCGAGCCAGAAAGAAAACTCATGACTCAACCCTTGCATTTTATCCAAATGTAAAGAAAAAAAAAAATATCTCCTTCAGGAGGGGGAGTCAGCAAGAACTGATTTAGCCGGTTAATTAACTAAATTGTTTGGAGAGGGGAAAATTATTTTGCAGGAGGTTTGTGTTTTTTTTTTTTTTAGGATCATTTTAAAGCCTTGATTTAAACACAGGCTGTGGAGAAACAAGTGCACTCTGCAGACGATATATAATGCACAGCATAGATACATCCCCGCCCGCGTACACACACGCTTTCTCCCGACACCGCAGAATAAACCCGGGAGGACCTTAAGGCTCGCAGAGGAACAGCTTGCATCCAGAGCTCCCCCTTCCCCCAGGAGGCTGGGAATATGTCACCATAAATCACCAAGCCAAGGAGGCCAAGAATGCCATCAGGATTATGAAATATATCTAGAAATTGGCAAAACGTTTCCTTGCAAAATCCTTACAACCGTGATTTTTCTTCGGGTTGCTGGAATAAAAGGATGCGTTGCAGAGCACGGGACCAGCACGGTCTGCAGATGGGCTGCCGCTTGCTGAGACTGTTTAGAACCTAAATTCACTGCAGAGCACTGAAGCAGCCTGGTCCTCAAGTTTTTTTTCCCCTCGAGACCCTGTGGTTGCAGATGTCGAAGCTGTAACGCTCAGTCAGCACAGCGACTTGGGAAAGAAAGTGAATAACCCCTCGACAGCAGCCCTGGTGGGAAGCGAGCGCCTGCAGGAAGTCAGAAAAGACGCATCGGTCCCTCCGGACCTGAGCCACCTATCAACGGCCGAGCTTAGGCGGCTCTGGGGGCAGGGAAATGAAGGCTCCTGTTGCCGCAGCACAAACTGCAGCTCCCTGAAAATGGGCTGGAAACCGTGCGCCGGACAGTCCCCAGGATGGGGACAGGGTGTTTCTGTTCCCTGGGGACACACGTATAGAATCACAGGATGGTTTGGGTTGGAAGGGACCTTAAAGCCCATCCAGTGCCACCCCCTGCCATGGGCAGGGACACCTCCCACCAGCCCAGGTTGCCCAAAGCCTCATCCAGCCTGGCCTTGAACCCCTCCAGGGATGGGGCATCCACAGCTTCTCTGGGCACCCTGGGCCACTGCCTCACCCCCCGCACAGGAAAACATTTCTTCCTCACATCTCATCTAAACCCATCGTCTTGGAGCTTAAAAGAGAGTTGATTTAGATTAGATATTAGAATTTTTTAATTTTTACTTTTATTTCACTATTATGAATTTTTTTATTTTAATTTTTTTAATTTTAGACTAGATATTAGGCTGACACAGCCCCCCCAGAACAAGGGGGTGCTGGGGGCAGGAGCACAGGGCTGTAGCTCTCCCTCCTGCTCCCTGCCATCCCCTCTTGCGCCCACACCTCCTGCCGGGAGCATCAAGCTCCGACATGTGTTGAACACGTGCTGGCCGATACCCATCAGGCTGCTCCACGCTGCTGCCAAGCTTTGCCTTGATTTAATCAGCGCTTCTCCTGCCTGTTCCTCCCTCCTCCTCCTCCCCTCCCGCCGCAGATGTGTTCTCTCCAAGACGAGGAGATCACAGGTTTCTTCCGTGACAGCGCAGCACGCGTCGATGGAAGGAACATTTCTGCAACCGCCACAAAGCGACCTCACCTCCCTCCCTTCCCCCTGCTGGTTTTTAATACTCGAGTTTATAGGAAAATTAAAAAAAAAAAAACAAACCCCACGCTCAATCACATGCAAGCATAAAGGAGAAACCCCGAGGAGCGTGCCAAGAGAAAGAACCGTCCCATCCCAGCATCCTGCTTCGGAAACGCAGATTATCCAGTGCCCCATCCGAGCTGTTTAAATTCCAACAGTATCTCGCCTTCTGCAAAGCACAGAGATTAACCCAAGGACCCCTTGCAGTCCAAGGGAATTAAAACCAGTTGGGGAAATACTGGAGAAACGGCGCGGTGGCATCCCTGGGACACGGTCCCGCGAGACAGCAGCGGGGGGATGATGAATGGGGTTTGTTTTGGATGCGGTCCGTCCTGCTTTGCACATGGGTTCTGACCATTTCCTTACTGAAAGCGCACCTAGCCGGGCTGAAAGTACGGCATTATTTTTAAACTTTAAAAAAAAAAGCTTTAAAATTTAAAAGTAATTACGAATGTGAAAAATTCTGACCCATTCTGTGAAGTTATCAGAGCAGGACATCGATGTTTTCTGTGTGCTCGTTTGGCTGCTCAGCACAACAGGGTGGGAGGGGGATGAAAAGGTGGGAAGAGAAAATATTTGTGCATAAAACGTGCACCTTGCAGAGATTTTTGCCATTTTCCATTTCCACGTGGATTCACACCAAGAAACACGGACCCGGGGTGGGGAGCCTGTTCCATCCTCGTTGTCTCCATCCCCAGCCTGCTGGGTCCTCGCCCTGCAAGACCTGAAGAGTTGATGTCCAAAATCCCCGTGCGTGTTAGTGACTCAGTTCTGAAAACACAAGCTGTGAAAACACACCAGAGACGATGCGGTCCGGAAGCCTCTTTCCGGCCGTAGCACAAACTGGTTTCTAGTTTTGGGTGGGTGTGAGAGACAGTGGCATATGGAAAAAAAAAAATAAAAAAATCACAAATTCAGAACGGGCCACGGTGCTCTCCTTTTGCTGTTCCTGTGCCTTCAGTTTCCAATCAGTCCGAGCTTTGCAGGCAGAGGAATACACACAGAAAACCAGAATTTAACCCTCTGCTTGCTGTTGGGTCCAAGACAAGCATCCAACAACGCACGGAGGCCAGCACAGATCATGGGGGATCTCTCCCATGGAGAGTTTCAAGTGACGCCAGTGATGGCCAACTGGCAACCTAAATGCCAAAGCCTTTCATTCCCCCACCTATTCCCTAATATACAGAAGGGGCAGGAAGAGTAACAAGCACTAGAGGCACTTGGAACATGATCCAACGCTCACTAAGTCAAGGGAAGAGCTTTGTTTCGGCAGGGTTGGGATCTGGCCGTTGGAGCAGAAGCAGGACCATGTTCATAGAATCATCGACTCATCAAGTTTGGGAGAAGACCTCAAGGATCATCAAGTCCAACCATCAACCCAACCCCACCCAACCCACTAACCCATATCCCCAAGCACCACATTGACACGTTTCTTGAACACCTCCAGGGATGGTGACTCCACCACTGCCCTGGGCAGCCTGTTCCAATGCCTGATGTTGGTGGCTTGCGGTGGTCTGCCGTGTTAGCAGTGATATTGAAGAAAACAAATCTGGATTCATAAGGCATTGGATTGTGTTCAGTGCAAGGCTGGATGAAGCTTTGGAGCAACCTGGGCTGGTGGGAGGTGTCCCTGCCCATGGCAGGGGGTGGCACTGGATGGGCTTTAAGGTTCCTTCCAACCTAAACCAGTCTAGGAGTCTATGGAAATGGAAAATAAGGATCTTCTTTATCAAAGGGTATGATGACATGGTGAGACCCTTTAAGTAGCTGCGGTACAAAGTATGGAACCACTCTGAGATGACATTCAAGGAGATCTTGGAAGAGCCATAAAACCAGCAAGAACAAGTTGTCCATGGGGACCTTGGAGCTGGAGGGCTGGGTCTGTAAAGTTTTCTCTTCACCTCTCCCATGTCCATGCTTACAATCGATGAGGCACCAGGGAATGGGCAGAGTAGCTGCAAAGAATAGGATTTTATTGAAGAAACAAAGAAAGAAGTTAATGTGTGGCAGATGCCTACAGAATTGTCAAATGAAAACCCTCTCTCTGGATAAATCATCGAGGATTTCAAAACCACAAGAGATTGCTCTTGGGACATCTCAGTGTTTGCAGGGGACTCATTGACTTTTCGTTCTTGGAGGGAATGGATCAGCCAAGGTCTGCGAGTCAAGAGCTGGGGAAATGGGGCATTTTGGGGGGGAAAAGGCTGATGCTGGAATTTGCTTTCTAATGGGACCAGAGAGCACTGACCTCAGGGGTGGATCTGAAATATTCATGGCCAGGAATTTGTCTCCATGCATTAGGACTTCTCCTCTCATTCTTTGGAAGAGGAGAGCGTGTCAACACGCCGTCAGCGTCAGCTGTGCATGCAGTTTTAAGCAGTTCTGCAATGGCACGCAGAGAAACACAAAACATTGTGACATCCACAGCAAACGGGTCTCAAGGGATGCAGGAGAAACCCAAAGAGCAAGGAACCAGCCTTGGGAGAGGCCAGCCCAGACCCACTGCTCACGAACACGCCAAAATCCCTTGACAAGGACTGAAAATGCTTCGTCGGTCCCAGAATTAAGCTGATTGATGGGAGACACAAAAAGAAAGACGAGAGAACGTGCAAACCCATCCTTGAAAGCTAAACACATCCAGCTGGGCTTTGCTGATGCTGAGCTTGCAGGAGAAATCTCGGGGATCACAAGGGTAAAACGTGCCTCTTGGGTTTTAAGTAGGTTTCAAAGTTTCGGAGAACACTCTGGAGGATGCACGGACCATGCTCAAACAAGCACGAAGCAAGCTTCCATTCCAGCGGACAGAAATCACAGCGGAAATGAAAACTGAACCCTTCAGAAAAGGCTTGAGAGCAACGGGCAAGAGACAAGCTGCACTAAAAACTACCTAGGGAAGAGGAGGAGGGAAAAGCTAAACCAAGAGAAAGTTTCATTTTGTGGAAAATGGTTATTAAATGCAGATCAAGCATGGAATGCAAGAAAACAGTCAGGCTGGAGTCCCTCCGATAAACCAGAAAATGGGATTGTCACATGGGTGACATTTAAAAAAGGATTTTAAAGCTTTTCGCAAGATCAGCAAAGACAATAGGCACGGACCCTGGGGAAGCAATGAAAAGCGGTCGCTACAGAATCACAGGATGGTTTGGGTTGGAAGAGACCTTAAAGCCCATCCAGTGCCACCCCCTGCCATGGGCAGGGACACCTCCCACCAGCCCAGGTTGCCCAAAGCCTCATCCAGCCTGGCCTTGAACCCCTCCAGGGATGGGGCATCCACAGCTTCTCTGGGCACCCTGGGCCACTGCCTCACCCCCCGCACAGGAAAACATTTCTTCCTCACATCTCATCTCCATCTCCCCTCTTCCAGCTTATATCCGATGGCAGATGGAGAGCAACCAGCAAGATAATGCTGGAAAATGGAAAATAACTCAGTACCTGTGGCAGTCTGCTGCTGGGTCTTGGTCCGTAAAAGCTTCCCGAGTCCCTGATATGTGGCAGAGAGTGGGAGGTGACCCTGTAAAGCACCACGGGTCAATCACTTGAGCCCCGCTTCAGGAGAAAAATGATGTGCCGAGGCAGAAACCTGATCTCCAAGCTCATAACGGAGAAACGGGAAACAACAAATTTCAAAAAAACGTGCTGGGCTGAGGGCACACAGATACACGTTAACTATCTAACGGCAAACAGTTGACATAGTGATTCATGAACTCAACTCAAAAAAAAAAAATCAATCCCCAGCGATTTAGCTACAGGCAGAGTCAGCTCGATTGATAAGAGGCATGGGAAAGGAGCACCAGGAGAACACAAAGCCATGAAAGAATAGCTTCAAAGCAGGCCACATACATGAGAATGTGAAACATTAGGAAAGGAGATAAAATAATTAAAGTTGGCCAGCTAGACCATCATGGTAAAATAAAGCAAAAGAGAGAGCACATACAAAGGGAAGGGAGGTTATAGTAAAACCACGATGGAATAATTAGGAGCAAAGGGAGGGAATTCAGTTAAAGAAAAAAAAAAATTAAAGGTGATTATCTGCAAAAAATGACCTTCTAGCAAAACAACTCTAGGCATCAAATTTGGACAAAGTACTCAAGGCCAAGTTTCAGGAAACAGCTCGGTATCAGCCAGAAGACGGACACCAGCGCAGTGCATTTCCCTTATCTTGGTTTCTCAAGAAAAACCACCAGTCAACACAGCTTGTGAAGCTAAACATCATTCTTGCAGAAGAAAACAAGTCAGTAATTGGAAGCCAGGACATTCCAGCTCTATATCATGCCACGGACCATCTGACCAGAAAGTTTTAAGCATGAAATTTAGACTCCAGCATGCAGAGACGTGACCCTTCTTGAATCTTCGTTACGCTGCAGAATAGGAATGGGGCAGTCCTTTCTTTAAACAACTTCAACATTCAATTATCCAACAATATTTCATCTTTGCAGGAGGAGATTTTTTTTTTTTTTGAGGATTAAAAAGATGAATATCTGCCCACAGCATGCTTAACATCTTTGCAAACACTTTAGAATAAATCTCCATTTATTCTTTTGAGGTATATTTTATCTTCGTAATGAAGTTCGGAGATGAGGAGGTGCTCTGTGAAGTCACAAAATAAAACAGAATCATACATACACATGTCCATTAACTCAGGAAAAATGCAAGTGATGAACAGAGTCCTTCTTATCCCTTTTCCTACCAGCAATTTATTCTCGACTCTGTCTCCTCCCTGATTTACCAAGGGGTACGGACACAAAAGTAGGATCTCATCCCTTATATGGAGAGCAGTCAGCAAGTACCAGCACGTTCCGATGCGAGGGGAACAGCTATTCCATAAATCTGAACCACGTTCTGGACAACAGCAGAGTTTACACAGACCACAAGAATTATAGGAATTACCCTCCTTTTGTTTACAGCTCTTAAACAGAAATCTCGCGTAGATCCAGCGGTGTAAGGGGATAACGCAGCAGGGACACCATCCGACTNATCCACACTGAAGGGTGGTCCTTCCTACCATCTGAACATCTTTGTTGGGTATGGGTTCACCGCATTTACAGCACTGCTGTTTCCGTCATCATCTTCCCTTCCCATTCCCCTCCACTCCTCCCTTCCCTTTTTCTTTGCACTGGTTTTTCCCCCTTCATAATTATTCCTAAATCCATAACCCCAACATACAGCCCCAGATCTGAATTCCTTCCCCACTGCACCATGGACCAGGGAAACAAGCAACAGCCCACGTAATATTATTAGGGAGAACAATATTATCTTTCCCCCAGAATTTCAGAAAAGGGACATCTGGGTGGTTTCCAAGCTGCTGGCTGAGGCTGTCTGCTGGTGTGGGCTGATGTTGCCACATCTGTTTACACTGAGACCACCACTATTTTTTTTAAACTAAAATTTAGATTCTGTAGCTTCTTATGCCATACAAATCATAAATACCTCAGTAGGGGCAGCCCAGAGGCTGTATATCTGACACTTCTACTCCAGAGTTTTAAAATCTCAGCAACGACCTTTAAGTGTTTCATTTGGAGATTATTTCCTTTCATCACAACACTTCTCTCTTGACTCCTCCTGAATTCATTTCAGATCCAAACCTAGTCTAAGCGCTGGTATTCTCAGGCCTCACCAAGTTTATTTTATGCTGCTCTCTTTCCTCTTGGTAGGGTCCTTGAGCATAAATATACATACATGTATGTTTTTATACAAACGCACATTCTCACATATACATTCAATAATGGTAAGCAAAAGGCAGCTGGATCCTCTGCAAACCAACTCTAACGTGAGGTCAGAACCTCCACGTGCCTGAGAAACACTTGGGACCCAAAAAGCAAAGGTAGTTACTTACCTTGGCAAAGAAGGTGACTGATGTTATTTGTGTGAAACCACAAATATTTATTTTTAATGAAAAAATACTTGAAGTGTGCCACAGTGTTCATATATTCATTTGAATAGTCGTACAAAGATACGTATTTCTGAGAAAAAAGTCTTAACACTGTAGAAAATAAATGTGGTTCTTAAATTATGTCAAAAAGAAACCAGTAAAAAAGTAATGCTTTATACACTGGAATAAAACGAAACAATTAGAGATAATAATAAATTATAATTACAGTATTTCAAATATTTGCTTCATGCTTTTTTTTTTTTTTTTCAGCATTAGTTTCTAAATGTGTCACGTCCTCAGAAGCCAGCAGTCAGG
Source organism: Syrrhaptes paradoxus (assembly GCA_013400615.1). Lineage (NCBI taxonomy): Eukaryota > Metazoa > Chordata > Aves > Pterocliformes > Pteroclidae > Syrrhaptes > Syrrhaptes paradoxus. The sequence continues at coordinate 128,645 of VZTO01024948.1, forward strand.
ATGGTCTTTCAATGGTACAGTGGATAATAGGATGTGGAGCTGAAGAAAGTCCTAGAAAAATGACACCACCATTTGTTATTTACCGATACAGAAAACATCAGAACATGGCAGTTTTAGGTTTGTATCTAACATATACTTTGGTTAATGGAAATTAATTTAGCTTTTTTTTTTTTTAATCAACTAATCTTTTATACTTCCATGAACTAAACAGCAATGACGGTCATTAACAAGGATGTCACCCAAGCACACTGCACAACTGTGCTTATGGGATGCTGCACGTCGGATTGGCTTTTTATACAAAGTTAACAAGAATTTGGAATTGTTTCAGGTCTAATTAAGCACTGCAAAATGTTTAACACACTATAAAGTGCTTTTAAATACAAATCATTTTTTGCCCTTTAGAAAAAAGGAAAAAAAATCCAAACATGCACTTAAACCTGAAACCTCCATGCCATCTATACTGCACTCAACAGTACAACGTCAGTTTTGTGCCATTGGTTTTGAAATCTCCTTTCCCATCCCGCCCTGTCCCCAGTCAAAAAATTCAAATAGTGTCTGAATTGGATTTGTCGGGATCTTCTTGGTCGTGTTTGTACATGAAGGTTAGAAGGAAAAGGGCAATATCCAGCGACGACCAGTAGGCAGTGTGCGATGTGACTGCGGACCAGTATCTGCTCTCCACCAGACCTTCCCTGAGCTCAAAATCGATCCGGTGCTCCAGCTCCACTGGAAATTGAACAAGAAACAAAACTGATGTTAGAATTGCATGTCAACAAAACACCGCCTGTTTTCCCATCAACTTTGGGTTCTGATTCTACTTGCTGTATGTTAAATCCACATAATACCTCGGCGTTGACATTTAACAGTGCACTCACCTCAGTTAACTGTGATTTTTAATACTACGCACACACATTTTTATGCATTTATGACAAACCTGACCTAAGAGTAGTAGTTCAGGGGGAAAAAAAAAAAGATACTAAAGAAAAACCTTGGAAAAAGCTACCATTTTAATAAAGCAGCTGTTTTCCTTATAGCAACTATATAAATTCATTTATTTATGCTCCTTATGATAACTCCACAGAAGCATCCCCAATTAGGAAACATCGACTTTCAGAAGGTGGATGCTCAGAACTTTCTGAAATAAGTGCACTTCTCGCATCTTTAGGGTCTATACAAGGAGACTACACCCAATATTAGGGGTGAAAACCAGCCGTCCCTACAGAGCACTAGCCCTTTTAATTTCCAGATTATTCCAAATATATTTCAGCAGTTATCCTTCCATTTCTATGGCTGCTTTGAATTTTCACGGCATGTCTAACTGGGCCAGCGGCTAACCTATTGTTAAGGCACTTCAGCGGTTAGAGGATCTCTACAAGGAGCAATAGAATGAAAAAGGACAAAACTAAAAGCCTGCTTTAGCTAGAAAAGCCAAAACCCCATATTGAGTAAAAAATGCAGTTATTTATCAAAGCCAGTTTCAAGGAATTTTCATTCTTGGCTCAAAGAGCGGATGAAGGGAGCATCCCGGGGATCGACGTGCCTTCGTTTAGTGTTCACAGGAGCATCGCGCCGCTTTGCGAACAAAGCACGGAGAGGGACCCAGAGCCTTCGAACACCAGCAGACAACTGTGGTCCTTTCCACTACGAAGCATATGCTCAAAAAAACCCATCGCTCTGCAGAAAGGACGCCCTGAACAAACTCCATCTCCCTCGGACGACGAGAGGTCGTTCCAGGAGCTTGGGCAGCAGCCAAACCCCAGCGCAAGGCGAGCGGCCGCCCTCTCAGAAGCACATACTTTGGCGGCGGATTGCATCATTCAGCTCACAGCCTCGCTGGCCTCCGCGCCGCGGTCTCCTTCTATGGAGCAGGGACGGGCTTTCGGCAGAGAGGGATGTGGGAAGCGTGCAGAAGGGCTTGGACGTGCCAGCTCCCCCCAAAAGGACCCCATCGGCAGCTCTGTAATATTCCCCGTCGTGCCACTGTATTTTTTTTCGAGTTTAGAACCAAGTTTCTGTCCTCAAATTCTGACTTAGACAGCATTATCTGTTGAAATGAGCAGCGACGAACGGGCAGCAATGTATCATGTGAATGTTATCACAAGATACAATATACTTGTGACTTTTTTGATTGCAAAACTCCCCCCGCCTTGCAGCAGTGCCAACGAGAAGTTTAGAAATAATACCAAGCTGTAAAGGAAGAACCTATACTTTTCAAAAAAAAAAAAAAAAAAATCCCGGCAGCTCTAATTGCACTTTCTGTTCTGGGCAGTTCAGATCAGGACAAGGGCAGCTTCTGTTTCAAGTCATACGTGCCTGTAAATCCAGATTGCTTCAGAATTGCAAATGTACGGGGAAATGTAAATAAATCCATTTTATGATAGTGAGCGGAATTCTCTGCGGCAATTCTATTGCTTTTCCCAGTGGGAGTCTAGGAACTGCTGATATGCAGATCTCATTAGACAAAACTCATATAAACATATAAAAATATATAAAAGTGGTGTACATGTATGTACAAACAGACACACAGATAAACCTCCTTTAAAAGAAAAAAAGGATAAAAGGGAGAACAAAGAGAGAGAACTGTCCATTTCTTGGACAGTCTTAAGAGATTTAAAAAAGCAGAAACAGGTTCAAATTTTATCATTTTGCAGTAAACCAACAAAATTAAACAGCGGCGTATGTGGTTATGGTATTTCCAGCCTGCCACAACACACAGATGCATCCTGCTAAAGGTCTGGAAGGTGGACTCATCACTAACCTGCGGGTTCAAGGAAGCCTGAGCCGCTGTGCGGGAAAGGAGGTGTCCCAGCAGTGGTGGCCTTCTTGTCATCCCCCTCGGCTCCATCCTTTCCCGTCTCCAGGGTCTGTGGGGTGGTGGTACTAGATCGGCCAAATCTCGAAAAGAGCATCCCGCCGAGGCCCTTCCCGATACTGGCAGCTCCTGCATTCAGGAAAAAAAAAAACCACACACACCACAAGGGCAGCTAAATCAAACCGCAAATTAAAGTCACCCATCAATTAGAGCTGAGTGACAGACGAAGGAAAACACTATTCATGCTTTTCTAGGGTGGGAACAGCTTATCTGACTGAAGCGTACGCTGTTTATTCTGAGACTAATCTACCGTACAAGCAAAGGCTGTAATTTAGAAAGTGGAGTCAGGAAAGCAGAAATCCATGAGAACACTTCTGCAGGAAGAAATCTGGTACTTTTAAGGATGTGTTGTGATTCATCTTTCATAAAAAGTCTAAGATTAAGACAAAAATTATTTATAACAATGGGAGTACCTTCTGCACCTAAGAATCCCATTGAGGCACCTAAGCCACTCCTCCATTGAGGGTCCTTATGTTGGCATCACCCCTACAGCCATGTAGAGATGCGATATCATCCTTTAAAGGGGATATTCTGGTTGCTCAGGAAGAGGGGGGTAAAAGTTGAGGACAGCTCTGGGATGTTTTCGCCTGACTTTGCTGCCACCTTATGGACACGACATTAAAGCGATAATAGTAACGCGGCAAAAAAGCAACCTCACTTGGAAACACCGCCTATTTCCACTTCAGGGCTGAACTGTTTTTATATACTTTACTTATTTGATTGGGAAGATTCCTGGCACTAGGTCACATCAGCCTTCTTTCCAGATCCCACACAGAGAGCTAAAGAAAAGCCTTGAGTCAACAAAAACTGCAAGTGCCTGCTCAAACCTAAGCTCCAGTGAAAGTGAATTTAAGCTCAGTTAAACCAGGGCTTATTTTCAATCAGAAAGCCAGAAGGGGACAGACTTCATAGTAAACCAGCCTGAATTTCCTTTTTTTTTAAATAATGAGTTAAATGGAACTGTAATTGTTTACATAAAGTGTTATTTTTTTTTCTCCTATTTTCCAATACCAGAAAATGTAGTTACAAAACAAGCTTTAATTTTTATTTTTCCCCATGAAGTACAGTGGAAACTATTAAATCACCAGGATGTTACTTCAAAAAGACAGACAACAATAAGGCAGCCATAGCATAAACTCCCTGACCCACACCCTCTCCATGCAAGCCTTGACTCCGGCGTATGTCATCTGTCTTTTCTTCAAAGCACGTTACTTGGGATCAAAACAAGCCATACACCTCAACACAACAAACCGAACCAGCCAGGAGCAGCTTGCTTACAGCTGCACCTCAAACACCACACCAGTGAAGCTCTACAAGAAGGTCCTCTGTATTAAAAAAAAAAAAATAAAATGGATATAAGGAACAATTACCTAATATACTGGCTTTGCCTATGTTCGTTATAGACTCCCCGTAGTGGCGTCGAACCATGACTGGTGAAGTGGTCGGGCTGGGTACGGTTGAAGCACTTTCGCTGTCAGTAACTGAGGTAGGTTCTTTTGTTGGGTTGAGAAAATTTGGCTTCATGCACTCATAAGGTAGAGGGTTTGCAGTGTTGTACCAGTGGATCTGGACAGGCGAAATGTTGCTGTAGTGTTTCAGAATTAAAGGTTCTAATCTATAGGCCTGCGAGAATAATTCAGAAAAGAAAATCTTGAGCGTCAAGAGTACAAAAATCACATTCCCTTCCCATACAGAGTCCTCTCCGATCTCAAATCCAAAATATCTGTAACGAGTGAAGCCTAGAAAGTGGCAGAATAGTGGTGTTATGTTCTGGTTCACTTTTATTTTCCCAGCNCAGTGGAAACTATTAAATCACCAGGATGTTACTTCAAAAAGACAGACAACAATAAGGCAGCCATAGCATAAACTCCCTGACCCACACCCTCTCCATGCAAGCCTTGACTCCGGCGTATGTCATCTGTCTTTTCTTCAAAGCACGTTACTTGGGATCAAAACAAGCCATACACCTCAACACAACAAACCGAACCAGCCAGGAGCAGCTTGCTTACAGCTGCACCTCAAACACCACACCATGGAGCAGTGAAGCTCTACAAGAAGGTCCTCTATATTAAAAAATAAAAATCAAATGGATATAAAGAACAATTACCTAATATACTGGCTTTGCCTATGTTCGTTATAGACTCCCCGTAGTGACGTCGAACCATGACTGGTGAAGTGGTCGGGCTGGGTACGGTTGAAGCACTTTCGCTGTCAGTAACTGAGGTAGGTTCTTTTGTTGGGTTGAGAAAATTTGGCTTCATGCACTCATAAGGTAGAGGGTTTGCAGTGTTGTACCAGTGGATCTGGACAGGCGAAATGTTGCTGTAGTGTTTCAGAATTAAAGGTTCTAATCTATAGGCCTGCGAGAATAATTCAGAAAAGAAAATCTTGAGCGTCAAGAGTACAAAAATCACATTCCCTTCCCATCCAGAGTCCCCTCCGATCTCAAATCCAAAATATCTGTAACGAGCGAAGCCTAGAAAGTGGCAGAATAGTGGCGTTATGTTCTGGTTCACTTTTATTTTCCCAGCGAAGATCTGTGAGCTGCCCAGTTGCTTGTGCACTCACATTTGAACATTTCTCTGCAACTCCTACGACACGTTGCTGTTACCAACACACAGGTGACTGTTAACAGATGTTCGTTATTACGCGTTGACAGAGATTTTATTATACACAGTTAAGCTGATTCTGCACAACACAGCAGAGAGGGAGGCACTGCCTATGTAAACATTCTGTTTGATGACTCTTCATTGATCCCTGTGCAAACCAAGAATTGGTGTGCCTACTTAAAAAAAAAAAATCTATCGATTCTTTGTTTTTCTTTGTTTATTTAGATGGAAAAAAAAGCATTCTGCACTTCTTAAAGCTAAGAAAAGTTACTATTTGCAGAGTGGGACCACAGACTGCAGCCCGACCGCTGGTCCTAGATGTCCCAGGAAAACTCTGGTTTCGGAGTAGCTGGAGATGAACAGAACCAGACTGAAGTCTGAATATACTCAGATTAAACACAAAGCATCCCCAAATTACTGTTCTACAGTAAGCAGGAAATCCCAAGTCAAGCTTGCATCAAAGAAGTTGCCAAGATGATGGAGACCAAAGGTCCAGCATCCTGCCTTTGATAACAGCGAACACTGGCTGCCTGGGGAAGAGTGTCAGGACAGGGCAAAGCTGTGCCAAAACTGTCCTTCCAAGCACTGTCCCACTTTCTAACAACCTGTTATGCTGGACCCTTTGGGGGAAAAAACAAACAAACAGTGTCTTTGTTTTTTACAGTATCTTGAAAAAACTGCTTGTGAAGCCTTTTTTAACAGCAGTAGTATTTTTGGACAGATGATGTTTAAGGGAAGTCAGCAAGTTAAACACAAGTTGGAACTTCACTGAGAAGGATTATTTCTTATGTGTTTGCAAAAAAAAAAAAAAAAAGAGTATCTCAAATCTTATGCTTATTAATATGAAAAGAGAAGCAAAGTATATAGTATTTAAGGCAATTACTTACAGAAATTTATTCTATAGTTACAAACCCCAAGATATTGTACAATCAACAAATAGTCCTGTGCTGGAACATACTCGCGTTGATTCACACACTTTGAAGATCACACATTGGCATGTAGATGATGCTTAAAAACAGTCAAGGCAAGAGCTAGCAACTGCAATTAACACTCACCACTGGATCTGATGGATGAAAAATATTTAGTAAGCGGTTACAAATTGTTCTGGGCAGAATATGGTCTTGACTACCGCTGTTTCCTGGACGGATGCCACGCAACGCCAAAAACACTGCTAGTGGAGATCCCATACAGAAGAAATTCTCAACCTAAGGAGAGATTTCATCCATGTTAATAAGGATGGAAATAATGCTTTCCAACAGGGCTGGATTTGATTTCTCTCTTTCAACTGATTTCTCACTTTCCAACAAAGGACTCATATAGTATTAGTAAGTCAAAACGGGGAAGACCAATATAACACATCTACCATAACATGAAGGTTAAGTATCCAATTTCCCTTTGCTGCGAGAAGAGTTACATGCTGTGGTGCTATATAGTTGGAAAACTGAAAAACAAGTCAGATATTTGAACTGAAAGAAGTCTACCAACACTGGAAAGGTTGGAGCAAGAAGAATGTGGAAGACACGAAGGAAATGTGATGAGTTTCACAAGATTGAAGTCAGATTTCTCGTGAAACTTCCCAAAGCTTACCCACACCTTTTTAACCTTACCCTGACCAAGTACTCCGTGATCTGTTTTGCTACAGACAAAGTAGAAACACAAGCTACACTGAGTATTAAAGGCAACCTAGAGAATACTTAGAGTAGCCACACACACATACCAGTTGGTCTTAGGTACAACCTCTTAAAAACAACTAGTGTTAAGTGAACAGTGCTTGTCCAAAGTGCCACCACGTCACCCAAAGCTACTGTGACTTTGCTGTAACAGGACTGCCTCTAACAGCGAGAGGCAGCCGAGTAAACCTGAACTGCAACCGCTACCCCATCTGACAAAGGTCACTAAACATGCACCAGCGGTAACGACTTTGTCCACTACCAAAAGTGACCTAGAGGTGAATGGCTTCGTACCCCATCACCAATCCTCACACATCATCTCCTAGGAACATCAAATGACTCTGGAGCCAGAAGTATTGTCAGAAATCAAAATTACTTTCTAACCTTTAGAATATTTTCTTGTAAGAAAAATTAATTTTACCACCATCAGACCTTCACTGCAACTTTCCCAGTTTCCAGGGCACTACAACTGAGCAACTCCCAGTGCACTGCTACTCAACCAGAGAGAGAAATTGCTGCATTTTTGCTCAGTGCATGTGGAGGCCACTTGGATTCCCACGTGCCTTCGCTATCTGTCAGCGCATGGGGCGAGGGTGTAGAAATAATGGTTCATTTCATCTATCGGATTCCAGTGCTGCACAAAACATTCTTCCTCCTCTGACTTGGCACTGGTACCCCACCTCCTCCTTCCAGAAGAATGCACAAGTCTCAATTCAATGGGGAAAAAAAAAAAAAAAAATCTAGGTCTTCAGCAAAGCTATTCAATGTGATACGCTGCAAAGCGCTGCTCTGTCATCTACATTGTCACTCTAGTCTGGGGCAAAGCTGCTCTTCTCTTTTACAATCAAGCTTTACAAAGACCCTTACATTTTTGCAGTTTTGACAAAAAGCCTTCTCATCTTCAAACACAATAGAAACTGAGATTCACAGTATGATCCTTTACACTGAATAAGTAACCTTTAACCCATCCATCTGATATTCCTGTATCCAGCACCTGGAGCACGCAATTACAGTCTTTCTGCTTCAAAAAGAAATCAGAAAGTGACTGCCAGCTTGCACTTGCTAGCAGATGCTTAAAAGATGTTTTCATGAATTCACCCTGGGCCACTACAGACCAGGCAAAAATCTCAAAAGGTAAATAGCTTCCACGGTTACACGGTGCCTGGCTTTTGTTCTGTTGTTTCTATTGATAAACGCAGGATTAACAGCATCCACAGACAGATGTTTTCTTCTCCTGTTTTTGCTATGTATTTTCTTACATGTGTGAGCCTTTCAACACGGTCTTCCAGATCTGGAAATCTTTATAAAGTACCAATTGATGGGTACCTTAGTGGGTGGTACCAGACCAATACCAAAATAGTGAATGCTAAAAATCAAAAGTAAGCCTTCCAAAAATAAAGACCTTTAAATTGCTGCCATCAGACTCTCAGCACTGTTGCAAAGTGGCTGAAGAGAAGACTGCCATACCATGAAACCCCCTGGGAACAGAGGACTAAAATCTTTCTAGAAAATATTAATTTTGGTGTTTCTTCTTTGTGGGGCACTTCACATATACTCCTGTAAATATTTAACAAGAGGAGAAATGTTTAAGAACATGACCTTTCAGGATAGCATCTTCTCCCGGTTATGATTCACAAACAGAAGACTTAACAAATTTATTTGTGTTTTAAGCAGAAGCTGAGCCAAACAGTCATCCATTCAACTTAAGGCTGCAGTATTTTCAGAATTTAAAAAACCAAAAGTGCAATGAGCCAACAGAAGTTAGGCAGCACAACTCTTCTGAGCATGTGTGTGGGACAAACGAACGTGTTTGGTGGTGATGTTAGAACAGAAGACACAGAAGGTGATTACAATTCATGTTTCTGCGTTGCCTTTCAGCCTAGAGTATCCCAAAAATCTTCCCAGAGCAAGGAAATACAGACCTCTGCAGCAGCCTCTACCCCTTCCAGCCCCCAGGAACGTCCTGCAGCCTTAGCAACGGGAGCAGAGATTTAATCGGTACTACACGGGGAATTTAACCGGGCAGGTGTGTGTCCAACTCCTACGCACTCAGTTTAAAGGCTTCCCTCCTCCCAGATAAGGCTGCACACCAGCAGCCCATTAAGCTCTCCTAATTCTTGTACACGTGGTAAATCACTAGTATCTTATAAATAATTTGCGATCGTTGTTACCAACATCGTCATCGCTGTCAGATGATGCTACATAGAAACCACAAGGTCGAGTACAAGCAAGAGCTTATTCTGGAAAAGGTTCTGTAAGCCTGGGTGGATGAGAAGTGCTAAGGAATCCCGAAGAACTTTGGGCCAGCACACTGACAAGTCCAGAGTTAAATGAATTTCCATCTCAGGAGCAATTGAGGTACATCCTGCTCTCCTCTTCCCCACTGTGGCTGAACACCATCCCACAACACGGTTATTTTCATGCACCACAGAGTCATGAAGAGGTAGGTATCGCACCCTTCCCCTTGTTTTCATGTTCTTCATCACCTTTAGCCTTTAATTCCGACTCTTCTTACACAGCTGGTGGGGAGAAGGCTGTTGGCTTTGCTGCTTTTAACCCACGTGGGTCCTATTGATTTAACAATTTATTCAGTTATGCCATTGGAGGAGAAGTGGAGGAAGAGAGACAAAAGACACGTCACCCTCAAGTTCCCATTCTGTTGACTCGTCCAATATATTTATTATTAGAGTACAAGACACTCCATATCTCCCAGTTTGGGCTGATTTTTTTCACCCCCCTCCTAAAAGGGTCAGTCAATCACACAGACCATTTCCTCTAATATTAAACACCAGCCAAGTCAGCTGCTGGATTTATTCTTGCACAACTTGCCAAAAGCTATCTTTGTGCTTGCTGAACATCAAGCAAGCTTCACGCTGCTTAATGCAGGACTAGTGACTTTCTCTCATCCTGGGAAGCTTAATTTGTTTCAGACCATGAAAGAGCCAACACACCAACAGCGGCCAGCCCTTTCCATTTCAGCTGTACGTGCCCATTCCGTTGTGTAATACAACCTGCGGAGATCAGCGCCCAAAGACTCCAGTCTCCTGCATCACACAGACCAAAGGTAAGAAAAAGGATGTACTACAATGGAAAATTACCTAGCAGTAATTTAGATGGATATAGTCGTCTTTTCTTTCCCCTTCTCCTCCTGCTCCCTCTAAAAAGCATCTGTTCAAAAAATCATCAGTTTAAAAAACAACTGAGCGAAGAATAATCTTTCACAGAGCTGGAGGAGTATCAGCCTGACTCGAGCTTCCTTGATGGTAGATATAATAGCACGAGACATGCTTTTAAGCCGTGATGAAAAGGAGAAGGTTATGACAAATTGAATTATGGCTAGTTTCCTCTTTTTTTTATGGCTCAAGATTGACCTTGGCTTCTAGGAGTCCTTCTGAACTCAGAAGGAAAGAAAAATGGCAAGTGAAGAAACAATAACCTATTTTCTTCTCATCTATCACGTCACATTTTTATGGTTTCATATTTCAGGATATAGCCAAGCTACTAGAAAATACTGTACATCCCACCAAGAAGCTAGAAAACTTCTTTTTTTTGCAAAGATATGAAATTGTAGCAATTTATACAGCTGCCGAGCAAGCAATCTATTTCATGAATCTAAAAGTAACTTGTGCTAACTGTCAAACCAGCGTAATTTGGAAGAAAAATCCACTGCTGAAGGAAATTCAATCAGGTTTGCTCAGAGATGTGACATGTTGGAAAGAGTCCCCAAGGAAAATGGATTAATCCACAAAGTAGAAGTTAAATTCTTTGAGATTTAAACGGTTTTTACCTTCCCACATAGTTGTGCATGTGTAATATATTAGCAATCTTTATACAGGTTTATATATTTACATATAAACATATATATTTGTAATCAATAGCAAGATATGAACACACTAATGTGTACATTAAAATTATTCTATCAACATCACGTCTAGGGACATGGGAAAAAAAAGCAAGTAGAATAACTCATATTGCAGATGTATTTTTTACAGCAAGTAGAAAACTCAGTAAAAGCCTCTCCAACATACATACCTTAAATTTTAAGACAGGTGGTTTTGATATGGTGGATGCCTTTAACCCATGTAACCTCTCTTCTATCTCTCTCAACCTAGAAAATAGAGATCTTTCTGAGATCCAACATAAAACGTAGCCTTAACCTCTCTGATCCAAATAGGCATTCCTGTGGGGTCCAACAGTTTTGTCTGCTGGGAAGAGAGAGTGATGGCATCAGTATTTCTTGGAGGCAGCCCAACTGATTAAGAATCAGCATATGTGAAATCCTGCTTCTCTGACCGCAGAAGGAATCAATCAAGACATGACAGTTTCCCTCTTCACCACCCCAAGCATCTGTCCACCCTTCTTCCTCAGGACTAGGCGACTCACCTCCTGCTTTCTTGGTGTTTTTGCAGCTAAATCACCTGTTTTTTTATTTTATTTTATTTTTTTTTTAAACACAAAGCCACAGGAAACTCCATGGCCCAGGCATTACAGAGTTCTGTATTGTGGTGGAATATCTGCAGGACAGTGTCCCATCCTTTCAACTATCATTAAAAAAGGTTGCTCACCTGTTCTAGTTTGCCTAAATTTTAAAAAGCAGCTACAATAAAAAGCACTCATATGGACTGGTAAAACTGTCCCCAGTCCCAGCACTGGAATATTATGGCCTCTTCAGAGCAGGAAAACACCATCTCCTCAAATTCCACAAAAGCAAAATGTAAACAAATATATTAAGCTTAACGTAACCTCTGCCATCCTAATTAAAAAGAAGCAAGCCCAGAGCTGAAAGTTCCCAACAAGCAGTACTTTCAAAAAAGTTCGTAGGCTTTAATGAGCGTGATTCAGTCTTAAAAAAGAAGAATTCTTGACTCTTTTGAACTGTTGTTGAAGGTTTCCAATACACAACCTCATAAGGTGTAAGTTATTAAAAATGTAGAATATTTATACATGCTACAACGCACCCTATTCAGGCATAAGCATTTCCAGAAATTCGCTACTTTTGCCATCCTTAAAACACTAGAAATGCAGAAGTTACATATGATACATTACCGACATCCTATAATTTCAGGCTGAATTGTGCTAAGGTGGCTCACAAAATGGAGAGCCACTCGAGCTGTCCAGAAGTGCCAGTGTCAAACGATACTCGGACTACTGTGGGTGCAACCTGAAGCACTTCAGAGGATGCTTAAGGAGCTGGAGCGTGAGTGTGAACATGGTTAATTTTTCCCTGATCATACTCTAGTGATATGCCTGAAGGGTCATCTTACCTCTGGACAACTTCATTAGGTTTCTTATTTCCCTTCTCTCAGAGAGACTGCACTTTATCCAGCCTTGCAGCCGATAGATAGCCTGTACCAATCCCTAATTACACACAGACCCATTCCCAGCACCGCAGGAGATCTGATGCTGTATTAATGCTGCCAAAGTACCGCCAATACTAACATAGGTTTCAAGAAGCAACAAAAAAAACCTGTGATCATGACTTATCCTCACCTCCCACTGGAAAGACTGAAGCTCAAGCTACTATTATTAGATTCTCTAATTATGGGTGTCTCCTAGCACCTCCATACCCAGGTTAGAACAGGGAAATCATCTTAACGCTGTGGAGGCATCACAATGATCTGCAAGGTCCCTTAACACTGAGAATCCCTCCCAACACTTGCAAGGTGCTGAAACAGAGATGCTGTTTGTCACAGCAGGCAGTGCTGCTTCTCACTCCCAACAGCACAAACATCTCTAGATGGCAGCAGGAAGAAGCTGGTAAACAATCCACAGCAGAGCAGTAACCCCGTAAGCCCCATCACAGCAATGACAACATCTGTATCCAGCTGGCGGAGCTCAATTTCTAAGCTGAAAAAAAAAATTCTCATTTTTTCTCCAGAAACTCTGGAATTTCACTGCTCTGGTTCGGCTCAGTATTACAGCTCACTGCCCACCTGTGAGCTACTTTGTTGTGTTTCTCCTCAAGTATCTGGAGGGCTAATGGCCTGATGTTTTCCTTTCTTCCTGGCTATGATCTGGTCAGTGAGCAGTAGCTAGTTGCTTGGTTGTGGTATAGCCCGTAGGATGGGGATTCAGAGCTCCTATCAGCAGTGCCAGCTCAGTCCTGTGTTTCTATCATTTACCATTACCCCTCATCACCAGCAGAAGAACATCAGCCACAAAAAAATAACAGGAAACACTGGAAACACTCAACAGGCATCATCTAGGGATGTGGTTTGCTCTTTTAATAATCAGAAGTGGATGCATTACCGTTGTTTGGTTCTGTAAAGTTCTTCAAGTAAACATTGCTCCTCGTAGCTCATCCAACGGTCCTCAAGCTCCTCCTCCTCCTCCTTCTGCAGCAGCTGCTCGTAAAGCCTGACCGGGTTCCAGCCGATCATGATGTCGTAGGTGATGACGCAGCCCAGTGAGTGGGACACAATGGAGACTTTCCCTCCTTTCTCCTCAAACTCTGGGTTCCGGGAGCAGAAGAGCGTGTATAGCCGGTTCAGCTCTTGCTGCAGCCCTTTGACCAGCTGTTTCAAGAGGGTAAACAAAAGAAAATTTAATATCCACATTTAATATCCTGTTCATATTAATGTATATTCATGTACTACACTGCCCAGGTTCTTGAGCATGAGTCTAGGACGAGCACGATGGTCTGGGAGGATGAGCAAAATCTTACGGTCAACAGCAACGGTTTGGTTGACCGTCGCTGACTCCAGTGGCTCATCTCTCCCCTCCAGATCCAGCAGCAACTAGGACACAGTGACCCTGGAACTGCTACACTACGCAGCCCAGGGGATTAAATTGAAATAAACCCTTAAACAAATGACAGCTGTGCTTAAAGTACATAAGAGCATACTCTGAGCACGGTACTTGGTTTCCACTCGTGATCCATTAGCACAACAGCGACCATCAATACAGCTGAACTTCCCTTATTGCTTGGTTCTCCCCCAGTTTCTCTACCTTTTCACAGCACTGAATGTTCCTCCTGCGTCAGAGGTTCAGCTCCTTTCCTGCCCTGAGGAGGCTGGAAGGAGCTTGAGCCCTACGTTATCTAGACTCAACTCACATCTCTGCCACAAGCTCGGCACACAACCCTGGGCAGGTCATATTCTCTCTTCTCCGTTGATCAAAGTGCGGCAACAGCATTCCTACCTCATTGCAGGAAGATAAATCCACTGAAATGGATATGGCCAGAAGCTGCAGCGACAGCCTAAATGGGTTCAGGGAAAACATCCTCTAATTGCTTCTGGATCTTCATGAAGCACACTCATCAAGTCTTTCATTATTCTGCCCACTGCTCGGCTACAAGGAGGTGCAGCTTTTCTGTCCTACTTCCCCTCCTACCGTAATTTTTTCTGAAGAAATCAGAATGAAATGGTGCTGCTAAAAAATACAAAGCCTCATCTCAGGCAAAGGGAAGATATAGGAGAAGAAAAAGCACAAATGAGATAGGCAGAGCCAGAAGTTGAACATCTGATACAAACAATGCGAAGAAAAACAGTTTTTTTCTGGTTGTAAGTTTTTAGGAGGGTTTTTTTGGGAAAAACAGGAATGCAGCATGGTTCTCAAACACCCCAGGCTAATACTATAGTACTATTGCAATGAATACATATTGGTCCTATGTTAACTGAGTCTCTGAGAAGCTTATCTGCTTCAAATCCTACGCTAGGGTACGTACGCATAAAAATGTTGAAATTGAAAGTATTTTTTAGAGAGAAATGTTGGAAGCCATGAGATGCAGGATCCAGACAACACAAACCAGGCAGCTCGGCGCGTGAAGCTCAGCACGGTAACTGAGCAATGCTTCCAGGCTCCATAGTGGAGGACAAACAAGAAATTGCAAATCATTCCCTTCTTAGCAACAGGAAATTAAAGCCATTGAATTTGTAATTTGAACACGATTTTTTCAAGAGCCTGAATCATTACTGAATAGAAATATGAATGGCACTAGGGCTGGCAGTGTTTGATACACATTTTGCCGAGTGAGAAGCCACATGTCACACCCCATGCCTAAAGCACTGTGAAATGATTAGCAAAGCTTTGCAGCAGTATCACAATACCTATTTTCAAGTAGTTTTGATTGATGCTGCCTGTTCTTGCGTTTGGCTCTATACAGACTTTGGACACTGCTTTCACACGTGAACAGACAGGCAGAATTTTTAGCAAGAGTTGGAGCTGAAAACAGAAATCAGGACTAGCTTTGGCTGGCTGGTGTTTTCTCCATTTAAAAAGGTTTTGATTAAAACCCAGAACAAAATAGCAGAGATCTGTTGGAATCAAAGTGTTTTGGGACTCCTGCCAGGTGCTCAGTGAAATGAGGGAAGGCTGATATCCAGCGTTTTGCATGCCTGGCTGCCGTGGTACCCTCCAAGGTGGCCAACACACCGTTGGGGACCTCAGCAGGGAGCCTGGGACCCTCCAGCCATGCAGGAGACACTCTGGATGAAGCGCTGGCTTCAGGTTTAGAGCTGGCAGCTTAAAAAATGCCAAGCAAACTAGTGCTGGGCTCATCACAGCTTCCAGCATCCCTGTCGGTACAGAAGGGGGATGAGTAATGCCATCTTGTTTTAAAAAACCCTGAATAAGCCATATTAATAGATCTCAGTGTCCCCAAATTTTTCCTCTAGTGGGGAAAAGATTCACAACAGCTCAACTGCTTCCCTTGGTTTCCTTGCTGCATAAAAGCCATTGCTCCCAATGTCCCACCCAACTTGCTCAACAGCCCTGTACACCCTATTCCTGCACAGCTGATTTCCCTGGAAAAGCAGATATCGTCCAGGAAGATTATGTCAGGCATACAATATTCTAACCTGTAAAAGAAAAGCTTGGTTTGAAAAGGGCTTGAGTTCAAGAAGTGTGACATGAAGTGCTTTCAGATCTCTTTTGTAGTTACAGCCATCAGGCTGTCCTAACGCTTCATATAAAAATACCTTCTGTAAACACCAATTGTCTTTATATTTGCTAAAATCAGTGACTTTTTTCATTGGAATTAAACAGGAAAAATATAACTATCAAATTTTCTCTCCCAAATGGCATCACTGTAATTAAACCCAACTTTTTAAGAGATGATTTTTTTTTATCCACAGCTTGTCTATTTGCTCCCTCTAAAGGCTCTATGGGAGTTTGCTTAATTAAAAAAGGAAAAAAAAAACCCAACAAAATAACAACTCGCTTCTCAGCCTCCTATAACCACAACACCCATGTCTATACCTCGGTGTCAGGCTGTAAGTAAAGGGTGCCTCACCCAGAGCCCGCTGCCAGTTCCTCCTGCTCTCCTGCACCTGCATCCAGTGACCTTCCAGCTAAGGGAGCCCTTTTCCCACTTGTTTCCCTTCTGCCAACCCCTAGCCTCCCTTGTCTGCCAGTCCACGGGATCTATTATGTGCTTAGGAAGCACCTGCTGTTTCTGCCTGAAAACAGGAAAGCAGGAATTATCCAGGAAAAAAAAAAGAAAGGAATAGTGGAATGCAACACAGACACCTCTTTCTCCTTCCACCTCCCCTCTTGCCTCCTCCCTCCCAGTTCCCACCTGATTTTGGGGATCAGTGGGACTGAACACTCGCAGAGAGCTGTTTCTCCAGTCCCCCCAGCAGGGCTTTCAGCAGGGCTTTGCCCACAAAAAGGCTAGAGTTGCCTTGGGTTTCTGCCCAGCCCGTATTATCATTTCCTAAGGCTTCTCCTGCAGACTCAAATATCTCAAAAAAGAAAAAATGTGGCAGCAGTCGAGTTGATTTTTTTTTTCCTCCCTGTGCAGCTGCTCCTACAAACCCCTCTTGCTGCTCTGACTGCTGATCTGCCGGCTGCTCCGCTCGGCTCTGCTATCCTCAGCGCTTCCAGGAGGACCAGGGAAATGCAGCACGTTACTGAACAGCTCAAACCACCGCAAAAAAGGGAACACTTCCTATTCCTTTGGAAAAAAAAACAACATATCAAATCCCCTTCCTCCCAGCTGACCTTTCTGCCACAGCATCAGCCTGAGGATACTGCAATATTTCCAAGAAAGATTCAGAAAATCTTCCAATGTTCCTATTTTCTTTGCCGGAAAAGTCCTTTTTCCCTATTATGATTTTTAGGGAAGAAAAAATTCCCAAGCATCTTTTGCAGACCAATTGTTTCAGTAGAAAAGTTTAATGCAGGATTAAAATGCTACAAGCCTTGAAGATGTACCACTGCGGATGCTCGTAGAGACCGTAACCCCTGCAAACACTCATAGATACCTAGAGAAAATGCAATAAAAATAAAGCGGGACTTCGGAATGCCTGGAACCTTTAAGGAAATCGAATTTGCGAGACTGATTTTATGGCAAGTTATAATGAGGCACATGAAGCACCCCACAATTCCCAGGCTGGGGAGAGAGCTCTTACGTACTATTAAATTTTCAGACCTGCTCAATACCAGCAGAAGCCCAGACACTTGAGACACAGCCAAGAATCCAAGAAATGGATGTGTTTCCTACATGTTCTGGTCCTAAAGGGCAAGGGAGAGACTCGATTTCCAGCAGTTAGAGATCTGGGCAGAACAGGATGAACGGAGAAAAAAAAATCCACCGGACCAACTGAGCTGCTGTTTCCCAGTGATGCTCTTCTGGGAACATTTTTCATTTTTGCTTCATGAAAAGGAGATTGATGACTAGCTGCTTGAAGATCCCTTTATCAGCTGAAGTTTTGCCAATAAATCTTCCATGGAGGAAACCCAAGCCCGCAGGATCAAGTCACTCAGAAGCCATCAGCTCATATTTCGACAGGCTGAGGTTAAATGCTCTGCACCCTTCACAAACCAAATTAAAGGCAGAGTAAGGAATGATCTTTCTGCACATTCATGGACAGCCAGCGTGACAGCCAAGCAGTACGAGGGGAAGCCAAAAAAAACAGACTGTTGACCAAGGAATGGGTTGTTGGACTTGATCAAGCCAAAAATCCCCTCTGCTTTCCAGTTATGCTCCCGCTTGGCATGCATGTGGCTTCCAAGAAGTCAAAAAATAACAGGAATTCAGGAATCCTGGTGGCAAGGACACGTGTTTCATAGGGACAAGATGGGAATCTGAGTCGGATGAGAGATGCCACTGTCATCTCAGGCAGAAGAAGGGGCTGTGGCAAGGCTGGTAACAAGGGCAGAAGGATCATGTCTCTAATCACCTCTTGGGTACTGGGTGATCAACTGGATCATGATGGGGAGCAGGTAACCGTGTAACAGTGAAACATCCCGAGCTGCCGTCTGTCTCAGCTGAAGCCCTTTGGTGCAGAACATTAACAGCAGCCTGTGCTGAGCTGGAAAAAAACCCAAACCTCTAAATCCCTGCCACCAGCACCCAAACCAGCTGTTCAGGGAGGTCAGCTGGGTGTGTGGTTGGACAAACACCTCCTGGACCTACTCCAAGGAGATCCAGGTGGGAGGAAGAACTTCACCCTCTGCCCATTCTAGTGGGCAGATCGCTGCGGTTGAAGAGGCTTTTCAGTGCACACCAAAAGCACCAGGGAAAAAAAATAACATTTCCTCTCAATGTCCAGGAAATGAGGTTTTTTTTCAAGAAAACAAGGAGTACAAACCCCCTGGGCTGGCACCCTGAGCAGAGAAGTAACATAGAGCTTGTGCTGCTCTTGCTCAAATCCTCAATGACCCGTTCGCTGCTGAAATTTGCATATAACACTCCCATCCCAACCTCTTTGATCTGTCAAAGCCAAGAAAAATACTTGCTCTCCTCTTGGGCTCTGCTGATCATCATCATTTCTCTCTGCCTTCTCCACAGGACCCTCACCCACTGGATAATCTTCTCACATGAACAGCTTGATGCCCAAGAGAAAAAAAACCCCACAAAATCAGATAGCTAAATATGAAAAGGGAGTGCAGGAAACCTGACCTCTGCACCCCTCCAGCTTGAATAGCATGAATGTTTTTGTAGGCTTCGTAGGAAAGGAATTTTAAGGAGATCCGAGGAAGTTTTGCAAGCAGCTCCCTCCAAATGTCAAGAGAGCTTCAGGAGAAAGCACAAACTCGTCTGAAATTCATCAAGCAGGCAATAAGGAGGTGTGTGAGCCAACTGGAGGTAGAAGAAGGTCCTTAAAAACCAGGGAAAGAGCTGCAGCTCAAGGATGGATTGTGAAGGACCATGAAAGCAAAGACAAGGAGTGTTTGCTTCACGAGAACCGGGAGAACGTGCCAGCACACAGCGCAGATGGGGAGCCTGCTGACCCTCCAGAATACAGCAGTTGTCACCTTCCCTGACAGCATCGCTGACGGATGAGAGGCCAGAACGCGAGAGTCGTGTGAACAGCCAGGAATGGCTGCGTGTCTCAGTGATGTTAGGGAAAAAGGATCCACGGCTCTGTCCAGACCTGAGTCTCTCTCTCAGTGCCCCTCATTCTGTTGGAAAGCTGAGTCTCACCTGTTTCTAACCAACTCACTATGTTCAAGACTAAGTTTAGGATACTGGATCTGCCTGAACCTATCCCTTTGTAAAGCTGAGAATACATTCAAGGACAATTGAATTAAGCAAGCCATGAAAGTGCTGCCAAGCTGCTCCTTGACTATTAAGTTCAACAGAAGGAGCAAAACCAGTGTTGAAACAGTCTTGGTTAAGAATTTCTTGCTTCACATCCCTCTCGTTTTCAAACAGACACAAAACAGTTGCCTTTTATTGCTGAAAGGAGTGAAGAAGAGAAGGACATTGCATTGCAAAACCTCGAATCAGGGAGGGATGAAAGCTCTAGTAAAAGTTAATACTCACCAAGAATTTCAAGAGTATAGCCATTAATTCACCTTTTTAATACATACATAATACGGCTGCATTACACTGCATTTCCCACAGCCTCCTAAAGCCCACAGCCACCCCGTCCTAGACCCCAGCTTCTTCATTTCCTGACCTCAGCGGGTGAGAAATGTTCAACACCCACTGTGTTTCCCTGCTCTTCAGCTGTGGTGGAAGTCATCCATAAATATCTCCTCCTAATCTGAGGCTATTGCAATATTTGCACTAAATCTTTAGAGACCTTGGGATGACGGATCTAAATAATATTTATCCTGTGCTAAAGGCAATTTCTGCCAAGGCATATATCAATAATTTACAGAATTACAATTAGCCTGCAAGTAAGCACAGTGAGGATCAGTAAAATAAGCACTTAACAATATAATGAATGTGACAACACTAAATTTACTGTGCATCAATTAGTCTTTTTCATCTCTGTTGCAGCCATTTATTATTAAAGAAAAATGCAGCTACAGTGACACAGACGTGAAACAAAGTCACCCACTGGAGAAACCAAACCCCATGGGTACGTTACCATAGGTGGCACTAGGAAGGTCAGAATTAAAGTGTGAAATGATGGTATGCGCGTATCAAAATACCACTTTCTTGCTTTTCCTTATTATCTCTGTAATGTTTAAAGGGGGATTCTGTTTCACTCATCATGGACCACTACAGATGAGGACCTGCACAGCAGAATTCACTTGTGCCCACGCACAGATGCCACAACTGAATCTGCTGGCTGCAGACATCCTTCAGACCAAACTCTGAGCCCAGACTGTGATGTTCTTAGGGCTGTACTGAATTATTAATACCTGCCTGGCATCCCATTACATGTCAGAGATCCATCACCTTTTGGATATTCTCCTACCACGCTGCAGAAGAAACAATACTTGAAATCAGAGAGGGGGGTCACCCACCACGCTCCCGTAACGCTCAGCAGAGCAATCCGGCTGCACCTGAAACAGCTCTCTGCTGGCTCACGTGAAAGCCAATATGACAAAGCTTCTTTCCCCTGAAAGAAGAGAGCGGCTACCTACTTGCAAATCCCATAACGAGTTGTCGAAAGAGTGGTCAAAACCTTTAAAGAAGCACTTACATTCTTTCTAGATGTGGGGAAGACTCCTTGGAAGTAGAAAGAAAATTCATATTGAAATATTGTTGAGTGTCATCAGGTGAATAGCGGCTTTACTCTTCTCTAGGCTGAGCTCACTGCACTGCTCAGTTTATTTCACAGGGAAAAGTTTCATTAACTCCTTTTGAGATACTTTGAGGATTTCTGGATTTAGGATTTTCACAGAATGGCTTTATGAAAATTTAGGATTTTCACAGAACGTCTCCGCACTGAACATGGGAAAAAACCCAACTGTTTTTCCAGAAGAAAGCTTGAGTTGATAATATTGTGTTTAAACTTTTCAAAGGTAGGTCACTGAAAATAACATGGGATAAGGAAGACTAACCAAAAAAAAAAAACAAACCACACCCAAACAAATCTCTCTTCTGTAAGTAAAGGCAAAACAAAAGGTGAAAAAATAGGCACAAACTATTTAATGACTATGAGCTTTACGCAACTTCGAAGCAAATGAGTGGAATCAAACAAGAAGTCACATCCCTGTAGCTTCCTTACAGGTGACTGAGGGCTGTCTTGAAACATTTTGGCTGCAACACCAAAGACACAGTTCAGAAACCTGTTCTTCAAGGGTTTAACCCTTCACTTGTAACAACACTTTCTTTTTTTGGACAAAAGCTTGCAATTCAAATTGTACAACTTTGCTCTGAGAAAGTTCTAATGTTTATCAGTGCAGCCCAAACACAGCAAGGTAACGACCAACTTGTCGCAAACACGTCAAGAAAATTCAGTTGATTCAGTGACGAAAACAACCTAAGTCTTTTGTATTCAGATTTAAGCCCAGCCACAGCACACTCATTTTATTTGTCAATTCTTGTCCTTGAAGGGATGCTGATATACCTGCAAAACTACAGTTCTACTGAGCAATGAATTTAATTCTTCATGCATTGCTGGCCAGCATACCTGAACTTTACTTGCTGATCCATTTCCCATAAGATGCCCACAGACATGCCAAGCCCCTAATGAAGTTTAAAAATTTTCGAGCTGCCACAAAAGTTCACGCTGCGCTTTGTTTCACAACAGACAGAGAAACTCGATACACAGCGGAGAACCCAGGGGCAAGGAACTTGGCATCACTGAATAACAACAGAGGTACAGCTTTTGGTACGCCTGCTGCCAGTGCTGGAAGCTTAAAAGGCTGACAGCAATCTCACCACTATGCTGCTATCAGGAGAAGAAGTATTATTAGGTGGTTGAGGGTTTAAAATTGTATTGCCAGTCTAAAGGACTTGTAGATATCTAATTTTAATGAAAGGTATCATCAAATCCACATCAAATCCCTCTGATTAATGGGGTCACTCTACAGCTACATGGACTAAAGCACAGATGTTCCTACACGCATGTGGGAAAGTGTGTGTAGCTTCTACTGTATGAACAGTCTCCTTACAGGTGACTGAGGGCTGTCTTGCTTTTCCTGCAAAGGGAAGTGCACACAACCACATTAAAACTGTTTTGGGCATGTTTACACATCCTGCCATCCCATCCGACACAAATGAAATGACAAACGTCCACGGATTTTGCAAGAGGTAAGAAGAATCTCAGCTCTGTGGACTCCTATTGCTCTGAATGTGCAGGTGCACGAAAACACCGTAAAAACCCTTCCCATTTCTAAGCTGTTGATACAGACCCAATTCTGCTCCAAAAAAAATTACACCAATTGTACTTTTTGCTGTCTTTCTACTCCTCTCACTATTTTACTTACTATGGGTGACCACTACGTACTTGCCAAGTGTTAGTATTCTTTGTGCAGCATCTCTCAGAAAGAAACCTCGCTTACATTCCTAACTCTGGTTTGTTTCAGCCTCTAGGTCCTACTCTAGTAAAATTTAGATAAATCCACACTTACTTCATCTCTGTAGAGGGGACTGGTATAATACATGATATCCATCGCGCTGCTGTTCAGCATATCCCTCAAGCCTCGCACTTTATCTGGAGTAATGGAGTCCACAGTGTCTGAAAAAAAATTAAAAAAAAAAAAAGTGACTTGAGTTACACACAGGAGAATGAGAAAATCCACACAAGGCACATGTAGAGAATGTGGTATGAAATTTCTGGGGATAATTTTGCAGATTGCAGCTACTGGAATAGGAAAAGAACCAAGCGATGTACCTCCGTCGAGGGTAAGTTTTGATCTCCATTCAACCGGAAGAAATTCAACGTGCGTTGCAAGATTGGAAAAATATTTTTCTTCTATTTTTCTTGCAGTATCTCGCATCCTAGAAAAAAGAAAAAAAAAAAGAACATGTTCCTGTACAGACTACTATTGGTGCTCTTAGCAAATAAAGGCAATGCATCCCCCACTTTTCTCCCATTTCTACTGTTCAAGTGTGGCAATGTGCGTTTACTAACACAGGTAATTATCTCATCTTGTGCTTTTATTATAAAGTACTTAAATTCTCATATAATGAAAAATTCTGTGCATTACATGCTCAAAAAGACTTGAAAAAAACTTTAAATGTATTATACTAAGAGCTTAACATAAACCACCTAAATGAAATATATTCAATATATTCAATATCTATTAACTCTGGTGGGTTTGGGCTAGAATGGGATCTGGAAATTAAGAATTTACCACTGCCTTGAAAACTTGAATCCACTGAAATCAACCTTTTAGAGCAGTAGGTAAGGAAGACAATTCAGTGCTTTTAAAGAAAAAGAAAACTATTAAATATTTTGCTTGAGAAATCAGAATTTTAAATTTTGTATATCAAATTGGAAGGCTTGAGAGCTCCGAGATTTTGAAACAGGATCATTTATCAGCATTTCAGCCTGTCCATCTGCTGCTGCAAGTTAAGTGTCTTTTTAAAAGACTTCTAATTTTTAAAGCATATCTGAACACGAACTTCGATGCACCTCTCTCAGGAGATGTGAGAAACTTAAAATACCCAAAACCCAAAGTATATCTGACCCTCTCTGGTTTTTTTTTTTTTTTGAAAAAGGGGATAATTGTATTTCATATTATTTTTAAAATATTATTTTACTTGTTTTGTGTGAAAGAGCCATCAGGAAAAAAAAAATGAAAATCAGCATGAAATGACACAAGATAATAAAATATCCATGCACTCTATCAAAAACATGCAGCAACCAAACCGAGAAAGTGTTATATTTTCCTTTCTTTCCTTGCCATGAACCCTGGCTCCCAATGGCATTAGCAGTTTTGAAGATGAGCACCACAAACTAAATCTGACCTGGGTTTCCAGCAGCTGTTTCCCAGTTCTGAGCATCAGAGGGTTGTCGTTTTTTTTTTTTTATTTCAGAGGCAAAGGCCAGAGTTTCAACACATTTTTTTTTCCAATTTTCAAAGCAAACCTCTTTTAATGATTGCTACAACCAAAGGCATGATGACATGAATCTCATATCTGTACTTTTCCCAGTCCAAATGCTGTTTACTGAGTTTAACCTCCGAGCCGAGATATTTTCCTTGAATATATTAATGCTCCTCTGTTCTCCTTCAATAGAAATGTGAGTTTAGCCTAAATCACTCCAACACCCGAGACAGTAATCGCTTAAGCGGCTTCATTTGATGGGTACCAACGCAGCATCAGCACTACAGAGATCCCACAGAGAAAACTGCCAAAATCCTGCCTTGAGTTTCAGCCCCCTTTTAAAGAAAAACATTTTCTACAAAGATAACTCATTCTTCTCCATCACGCTTTTCCCCAGGAAAAGGAAAAGCCCAATATGGTACCAAAAAACCACACCAACGATGTACCAAACCTTTGAAGCAGTCAGTCAAAACACTTTTCCATCAGTGATGCCTCCTTTCTGATGAAGGAATGGAAAGGAAGAACGGGGAGCATCCTTTACATGCCTTCTTCCAAGGCGGTTACTGATGGCCTGACCAAACAGCCAAGAAATGCAACTCACGAGCATTTTGGTTTGATCGCATCCCTAATCTCCAATCCAACGAGACGGTAAAGGTTCCCATGATGGGGGGGGGGGGGGAAATCAGCAAGAGGATCTGCTTAAATCAAGATTGATTTAAGGCTCAATCTGACCTTAGCACAGAACAACCCACCCCACTTATTTGAGAGCTCAACTTCAGCTGCATGGAATTTCTAGATTATCAAGAAGATAAAAATCCAGGCAATACATTAACATTCCTGGAGTAACCAAAAGAGAAACACATCCATCTGTACAAAATCAGATTATTACTAGCAGAAGAAATGTAGGGACCTAAAATCTACATGAATATTCTTTGGAAATGCTAAGGATTCTTCAGTATTGCCAAGTCAGCTTAATTTTTTCTGCATGGAGGAGGATGGTGGCTGGTTGAGATGAATTCACAAATCATAAGTTTAGGAGGAAATCAGCCAACCTAAAGCTGCTAGGCTTAAAAGCACTGAGGTATATGTTGTATGAATAAAGCACAGAATTCTAACCAGCAACGACTACTTGAAGTGAAGGAACTGATAAATAACCTGGTCCTAGTAGTGCAGGAAAACCATCCAAACTATTTACACACCGGTAGCAGATGCCAACGTGATGAAGAAATAGCGATTAGAGCTACCGACATCCCCATCTTCCCCATCCCCAACCATGACAGCTACAGGGTTTCTTCCATTCAAAAGGGTCCAGGTCTTCCTAAAAGCTATTCACAGGCAAACCGAGACAGAATTTTTTAACTAGAAGTCTAATTTCTAAAGCTAGATATATCTGAGTTTGCAAATAGCAGCACAGCCTAGCAATTCTGCCAAAGCTTTTGGGGAAAGCTTCAAGTCTCCCCTCCTGAAAGCTGTGCATTATCCCAAATTTTGCGAAATGCAAAATGTAATTTTACTCGCATCTAGAGGGTTCCCCCCACGTCAGATGAGGTTGTCCAGACACTGTCCAGCCTCTGGCAGAAGTCCCATACTTCTGCTGGAACAGATTATGGACAAACATTCAAAAAGCATTTGGGTACCTTACAAACCCAAATTCGACTCTGTGTGCATCTTCTTTATGCCTTGCAAAATCCATCCCTCTCTTTCCTGGTTTACAGCAGCAACATCACACTGATCTCCTGATCACAAGAACCACGGAGGCATTAAAACAAATCGGCAGAACAATTCCCAGTGCAACACATCCCATTTACAGCGAACGGCACTACACATCATCTCCCACTGATTTTAATCAACAGCTTGATATAAATTCTCAAAAAAATTGTGGTGGAATTGCCAAGACGTGGCTATGCAATGTGACATACATACCTGACTATATAAATTTATCTCTGTTTATTTTTTTCTTCTTCTGGCTTTGTAAAAATAAATATTTTGAGCTATTTTATTAGATGGCAAGTCCCTCTACTCACGTGCTCAATTAGCACCAACTGAAGAAATAAATCCTCACCTGAGCAGGCAGAGAATTCTTCTCCTTTCCAATACAAATGGATGCTGAAAATATTGACCCCAGAGCAACAATTATTTCAATCTATACATTGAAACACATGGTAACGACGACAATTTATGCTTTTTCTAAGACAAAAAAAATCACTCAGGTGCAGATGCAACACGTACGTTTGATGTATTGTTATTTTCCATGCAAGAAGCAACGGCCTGAAAACAGATACCTTGAGACTCACCATAAGTAAAATGTGCTTGGCTGCCTTTCTTCAATTAAAATAATAAATAATAAAACCATATTGTCACTGGGATACATCCTTGCTTAAGCAAATATATAACAGAGATATGTTACAACATATATATGGTTATTGCCGTGGGTTTTTTTTTAATCTTATGCTACTAATTGTACTCTTGTGTAGCATTCACAAATCCTACATGAAAAACTGGAGAGCTACAAACCAACTTAGCATCAGCTGGTTCACAAATGTTCTAAAATGACCTTGATAGCTGGTAACAGAGCAAAACACCTGAAGGCTTGAAGATGTTACTCGTTTCATTCCCAAGTCATCTTTGCAGACTGTTGTCAGCCAAGAAAAAGCGAATGGTTTTTAATTTAAAAAGCATCACACCAGGCAGCTCCTTACTCTGAACTCTTGATTTAAGAGATAGGGCAATGGGACGTCCCCACAAAAAACTTCAACTCGCACCACTGCCTGCAAAACCATGTGAATCCATTCCTGGATTTTGGCCACACAAGCAGTAAATCATGCTCGCAAGCATTCCCCAGCCTCAGACGGAACACAGCACTCGCTGGCTCTTTGAGGAAATAATCTCACCAGTTATTGAGGAAACTCCGGGCTGGTTTGAGCTAAATTTAGTAAGTCCGAGTGAGAGTAGCGGGCATGAGTAATAAAAATTGAGATCTGCTCAAGCCAGAGGAAATGAAAGGGGTGGTGCTTTCAACAGCTTAGCTGTGCTGCAGAAACGGGAACTCAAGTCTTATTCAAGGCAGATTTCAGAGAGAGGCGAGTTGTGTTCTGCCACTTCTTCAGGGATTCATCTGCTCTCGGACCAGACACGAGATGACTGCTGCTCTAGGACACATGCGGACGCGTTTCACTTTGGAAGAAAGATGGAAATTCTAGCATGCAAAGTAAGCACGATTGTGATTCCCACTTCATCCTTTTCAAGCATAATGGGACAGGGCATGATCAAAGCAACTCAAACTGCTCCGTTAGCTGGTGATGGGATCCCTGGGACAAGCCTGCAGAGATCCAGGTGCTCCAAGCATGAATGCTTCCCTCCTGGCACTGCTTCCCAAACAGCCGTTCCAGTTTTTTGGACCAACTGCAGCGATCCAGTTTACAATGGGACCGTACAGTCATACTGGGGTGGGCAGGGAAAGGGCAGCACCGGCAGAAATGAGGGCTGGGGGAAGGACCAGGAACGAGAACAGATCTCGAGATACCTCCAAGTCCTAAACAGGCTATTTCAGCTTTCGCCCAGTATGCTGCCATGTGTGAGACAATTAATAAATGTACACAAAACAAGCTCCTTTTACCTCTTGGGCTGAACTTCTCATTTAGCTAATGAGACAAGCTCAAGTTGAAACCTGTAAGGCAATTTTTACCATATTTAATTTCAGAAGAACATGTAATTATTACTAGCACCGAAGAATGGAAAACAAGCAGGTAATATGTATTTAATGCAATGTAAGCACTTCAATGGAAAACAAGCAAAACTACCAAATATCTGAAAAGCTAAATACCATAGGAAAAATTTTATAGGAAATCTTCGTTTAAGATTCCACCAGAACACATTTAATGTACTGAAAGGCCTCTGCACTCTGTAAGGGCTTGCATACCACTGGAAATTTACCAAAATAGCTATTCCGATGTAATTATTATAATGATAATCCACAATTAAAATGCTTTCTAATGGGTCTTGCAATAAAGAAGTAATCGGTGATTATGGAACGCCAAGATGCTGCTGCTTGTGCAGACAGCAATTTTTGTGCTACGAGCAGCAGCACAGGCAAACACAATTTTCAAATCAAAAGAGGAGATTGAGACAGATACCAGCTTTAGGGTAAGAGCAGCCAAGAAGCGTCACAACATTACAGCTATTATGGAAACACACAGAACAGAAATTGCTCCGTTCAATTTTCAAGCACAGGAGTTGATGAGATTTAGAGGACCAACCTAAAGCTCCGACCTTTACCTAAGTCAGGTAAAACAAGAGGATTTTTTTTAAAGAAGATTTGAAACACGGATAGTAACATTCCTAAATTCTACTTAATAGCTGTGAGGATACTTCCCAGCCCCCCAAATCTAGAAGCACAAGTTCAACAAAATCAGATATTTGGCTTCAGTGGAAAAAAATAATCCAAATAACAATATGAAAGTGTGTACAGTAAAAATATCCCATATCCCAAAATGTTTTTTTTTTAAAAGTGAACACTGTACCTTATCAGAAATCTAGTAATACCAGAATAGTGAAATAGAATACAGAAATATAGAATGTATTATCTTTTTCCTTAAATAATCATCCCTATGCTACAAAGCAGCTCCCAGCACATTATTCTGTTCACGGCAGGCCAGCTGAATCACAGTTCCAGCCTGGAGGAGGTACTGGCTTTTCCCAGACGAGTTCTGCAGTTAATATCAGCACCGACACGACCAGGTTGTTGTACCAGCTGCTCTGCTACTTTCAGATAATAAATGTGTTTAACTACACCATGGAGAAACGAAATTATGTCCCATCTAGCAGAGACCTGTTCATTCAAGCATCGATAAAATGCATTTTTTCCATTTACCTACGTACAGGACACCCTGCGACCACAGCGTCTGACCACATTAATGATTAGATTGAACTCTGTTCCTTAATGAAATTAGAGCATACAATTTTAAATTACCCTGGAAGCAGAGGTCTGTTTTCACCTCTGTAACCAACAGGATCTGCCTAATGATGCAGACACATCACACGAGCTGCACCAATTTCTTCTCGAGGTGGTAACCTGAGGACAGAGCATATCAAATGAGCTCTGGCAGGGGCTCCCACCAGAAAGAACATTCCACGTCTGTGTTATAAACTGTGTTTTTGCACTTTTTTTTCCTTTCTCTTTCTTTTAGGACTGCTTATACAAGAGAGGCTTTTGTGCGATGAACTGAAGTGTTGCTCTCACACAGGTTGAAATAAATACAAACGTTTTATCCCTGGGTGGACTGAACGCCCAAAGAAAAAACAATAACTGTATGTGGCAAAGACAAAATACACAAGAGTTTTGGGTTTTTTTGTGGATGGTAGAAAGGGAAAGCACCTGGACAAGTATTCCCTTCTGGAGATCCCGGAGTCCCTCCAAGCACAACACAACACTGCAAGGTGTCGGAGTTTGCCTCTTCTTTCTACCCATCAGAATATGGTGATAAAGTTTACAGCAGACTCTAGAAACAACATCTACCTACTTATCAAAGGCACCACTGCCATCCCATGCCTGAAGCAACATCCCAACGTTTATAGTGAACTATAGTGTGGCACCAAATTAGGATCTTGAAGATCTTCTGTGGGGCTAGGAGGAGAAACACCATGAGAATCCACCTACTCTTCTGTCTGCGGACTCACCTACAGATCCCCTCCAACCTGCCTTGTCTCTGTTCTCTCCCCATCCATGTCCCACGGTCCACGGAGAGGACAAAACCCACTTACTGTTCCTAAGGGATGCACATACCACCTACCCCAGGGTTCCTACACCAGCCCATGTCCATCACAAATGACATCCAAGTCCTTCAAAGCCGCACACAGCCCAAGACAATGATGAGCTCCGAGGGCTGACAGCGCCTTCTGCATCTGCTGGTGGTACCCTGATAGTGGGGAGGGAAGAAAGGAGACTGATGGGCAGACCTATGGCTTAAATTATAGATTTAACATGGCTGCAATTGCAGGTTTCCTACTAAAGAGCATTGATTTAAAAGGAAAAAAAATACTGAGGTCTTTTCCCCTTAGCTTCTACGTTAAAGTATGAACGGTCAAAAAATATTTCTCCTTATCTGTTTCATCTTTTTTCAAAAGGCAATGTCTGACTCCCTGTATCACTAAAGGAAAAGAATGTGGAAAAAAAAATATACCCACATATAACATGGATGAAGGTGCTAACAGAAAGTGCTAATATGGCTTGTGAGAGCTGCCACTGTGCTGGCCTGGCAGACATTTCTTCTAAAATCTCTTCCTAGAACATATGGGATCTTCCTCACTGATAATTTCTAAGCTATTAAAAAAAAAAAGGAGAGACTTCAATCTAAAATTATTCTTTCATTTGCAGATTTTGTACAGATTACACAATTTATGACAATAGTTTGCATTTTAAAAGGCTATGCAATACTGTCTGATATTTCTTCAGGATATAAGAGAGATTTACTGAAGCACAAAAAGTCTTGTTTTAGATAAAAGATTTCACATAATGGGCTGCCAGTTAAAGCAGGACCTCTTATGGAATGAACACCTACGCACCGTGTCCTGAGCTGGAGTTAATCCACCCATACTATCCCTGGGGAGGGAGAAAGAAAAAGCAAAAAAACCTGAATGATTCCAAGGTAAAAGTTTTCTTTCTCATTGCTGTTAAAACAATAACTTATATTTAGGGTATTTGCATTTCCAGTGTAACTGCCTCCCATAAAAATTTAAGTTTTTACACTTGTGTTGGTGACTAATTTCAGCTTTTTATTAAGGGTTTGTGGATCCTTTTCTCCTTGGTTTTGATTGCTTGCTCTTAAATAACACCAATAAAAGAGCAGTGAAGTGCCAGAACAAGGGGAGTAGCAGGTTGTTGCTCTGAGATGACAAATGACACGGCGGTGAAATCAAGAGGTCTACTCTACCACCCCAGAGGACACTAGAGTGGAACAACGAGCTGAACGAACACAAGAGCCTGCTGACGTGATGGCACACACCACAGCGATGGCACATAAACACTGACCTACGTTACCACTCTGGATTTAAAGGGAAGTTCACAAAGCTCTCACCACCAAGTCAGCAATCCCAGCTCTACACACACTTCCACAGGAGCCCCTGGGTATGTCCCTATTTCTGTCGACTTTGATGGAACGCCGAACTGTTTGGGACACATACACGAAACCATCTGTGCAACACCCATCTGCAGTTAACACTTTTAAAAACTCTTCTTTCAGCTTATGAAGCATTCCTTAGCAACACCTGTCCCCCACAATGCTGTCATTGAGACTTTACAATTTCTTCTAATATTCGGCAGTCTTTCCAGGGACAGCCTTCTCAACAGCTCAGGAGTTTCTCTTCCCATTCACCAGCACCCTAAGTGGCCTGCTGAGTTAGCTCAGGTGTCAAATCAAAAATCATTTACAAACCAGTCTTCAGAAAAGACCTGGTGAGCTTTCAATCACGTTTTATTTTTTAGCAGGTATCTATGCACGGAGTTTGATGAGCAGACTCCCAGCAATAGCTTCCAACTGTATGAAGTCACTCCATCCTGTTAGGAATGCCAGCATCCCCTCTAGCTCCCTGTTTTCCCCTCTCTTACCAGTACGCACTTCACTCTTCCACTATTCTGACAACCAGGAGGAGCAACGGAGATTGATTTTGACCAAATGAAAAATCTCTCCCCACCCAGCAAAGCCACTGACCACAGCTGCTGGAAATTCACAGGCCAGTCCCCTAAAAGTTGCAAGTGTTGGTCATGAAAACAGAATATATCTTTACTCTTCTGCCTTGCAGCTGCTCTCACAAGGCTCATACATCCGAATTAACATAGAAAGTAGCGTACCCACAATTTAAAATACCAAAGAGGAGGAAAGAGGAGAAGATACAGCTTAAACCAAAGGGTCTGCTGTCATTTATAACGTCAGCCTTATATCCAGGCTAGAGTGGGTACCACAAATATTACAAAGCACTCACATAGCTGTGTTTTTGATGATCCTTCCTTGGTCCATTTTCTGCCCAATACCATGCACAACAAACACAATGTGACTAGTTTGTGGCGGCTTGTCTTCTAACGTAGCTTCTTCTACATAGCCTCTGTGTAGCCTTGTCCCACTGCTCGAAGCTGTAGAAAAAACACGAACCTGGATCAGTTACATTCTGTGAAGAGCAATGGCCTTATACGTTGACAGAAGCTTGACTTGTCTCAGACCAATACACTGAAGTATTTGAAAATGAGATTATACACAAAGGAATAGCATGTATTTTTAAATATCTGCCATTTAAACTCCTGAGAGATTTGAGTAACTGGGTGATGTTAATCGTATGAGTCAGTGCATTAACATTTCCACTGTAAAGGTAACTAATTTCAGAGATGTTTTTGGAAAACAGTTGTAGAATTGTCCATCCACTTTTACAACACAATACCCTTCCTCTGTGTGTCTCAATCATTAAACTTCCTTACATCTTCACCTTACTTCCACAGCCTGGAAAGGTCATGGAAATGATCTGACCGCAATTCTTTCTCTGACCCAGTTAAGAGAGCTGGTTGAAAAGCTTTACAATTTTTCATTTTAATGGGGAAAACCTATGTTTTATTTCAAGCTGTTCCAACCTCAAATTTCCCCACTTGTTCTCCACTTCAGTGGCCAAACCAAAAATCAATTACTCAAGGCAAATCTGGGTATTCTCTCACCGCTGCGCCCATGGACTGAGAAACCCACTGGCACAGCGTGTCTCCATCCCCCTCTAGTGACAGACCCACAGAGAGGACCACAGCCTTGCACGAGTGCTCTAGCTCCAAATGAATCCAGCAACCCCTTCGCATGGTCACGGAGAGGGAGGCAGCATCATTCCCCACCACAGAAACTGAAACAAAACTTGTTTGGTTTTTAAGGAAGAAAACCCTACAAAAACACTAAGGGCAGTTTTTATACACGTTTTGTTTATCAAGTGGGCTTCTGTTTAATATTTCCCTCTCCAAACTGTTTAGGACACATCTTATTTATTATTTATTACACACTATCCAAACCATGTTCTGGATACAGAATATACTTCATTTCTTCTGGAACTGAAGCACTGAATTATATTAATTCTTGGCAAACATTAATAAAGTATCCACCCCAGAACCCTGTGGGGTGAGAGGCCATTAATTACACAACAGAGGCATGGAAATTAAAGCCAAACCTATTACCTGATCTTGCCTTTTCAGAGACCAAGGAACAACACAGATGTGTATGTTCTTGTTTTTGGAGCTGTCCAGCAGTGCACAGGAACACCACAACAGAGAGGATAAGTTCCAGTTTCTAGGCTGGCAATAACCTGCCTTTTGCCTTCCTCTCTTCCAACCAGCTTAAAAAAAAGCAAGAGCTGGCGAGAGGGGAAGGTATGATCACGTATTTAAGGAACGCATCACAATATCCAAGGACATAGCCATAAAGTTAAGATTGCAAAGGGAACTTTGATACTTATATCACAGCTGCTAGACGGCCACTGTAATCTTTTCATTACATCCAAAATAATAAAATAGGTGATAAAAATAATTCATAGGCTATTCACATCCAGCTACAATTATGTCCAACACCCTAACGTACTGTATGTACAACCTGCAACGGCCAAAGTGGGATAGTCACATATTAAAACTTCAAACTTGAAATCTCCCACTTGCGGTAAAGTAACAAACTTAAAATACTGGCATTTACAACATTCTTTACAAACTCATGAGATGTATTACCTTTGGAAAACCCCAACTTTTGCGTGACAGTTCTTGCAATTTTAGACGTGGTTGCATCACTGTAAAGATACACTTCATCCACACTGTGCCAGTCCACGTGGTTGCGGCTCAACTTTAGACTATGAATAGCTGCAGCGAAAAGGAACAACATTTAATTGAGATGGGTAAGAGGAAAAAAAAGCCTCTTCAAACACAAAGAGTAATTTGTACATAGGTCAAAATCTAGAGCTCCATTATACCTAAAATCTGTATTATTTCTTACCTTCAAAAGTGTTTTTTTTTTTACATTTAGGATTAATCTGACCAGAACAAGCAGCAGTTTGGAGACCACCTCTGAGGACATTTCACATTATTCTCCTCCCACCCTCATTTTGGAATGGTACTTTTCCAACATATTCCCTTAGCCGAAAACAAAACAAAACAGAAAAAAAGAAGGAGGGGCAGAGCAATGCATCCTGAAATACTGCAGGCTGGTGTGAGGACCAGGTGGCTGCTCTGTATACCCTCATCACTAGAAAAAAATGCAATTTCACCCCTATCTTCTCTCTCCTGTGTCCGTACAGTCAGATCCCTGGTTTTCACCGCACTCTGCAGTCACACAGCGGCTTTCAAGGCTCCACTACTAGAAGGCTCCGTTGCATTTCTATCCTTTCAGAAATATCTAGGAGCTGGGAAGGCAGTTCAATGAGGAAGCCTCTGAATGAGTAATTTCTGGCACAGAACAGAATCACAGCTCTTTCAAAAGCCACTAAGAGCTCTAGTGGGTTTTTTTTTGTGTGCTGTTATTGTGTTTTCCAGATTTGGAACCGATTGAGCTCTGGGAGCAACCTCCTGACACACTGCCTGATTTCAGGATTAAGCCCAGCAGGCATGTTACAATGCAAGTCAGAATCTCTCGTCTAACTGAGGCTCAGAGCTCGCTTGAGCAAAGCAGTACCACAGCTGTCATCCTAGAAATTCAGATCCCACCCTAAGCTTGGAAATCTGCTGCTTAGGTCTCATCTAATGTGGGAGTGGGATACACAACATTTGGTAGGCTGACAACAGCAATAGCCCTGCAACCAAAAAAAAAAAAAAAAGTGTTATTTAACTGTCATCGGTGTTCCTAAAAAGTTCAAAGTCATGGAAAATACTCAAAGGGGCTGGTTTGGGTTTTTTTTTTCCAAACCAAGCACAGCTCTAACCTGTTCCCTATGTGAAACCACTCAAATTATTTTTTTATACTCGCTTAAAACATTCTGAGAAAGCCTGAGCCATCGCGATTTCACAGAACAGTTTGGGTTAGAAGGGACCTTCTCATTTTAACTCTGCTACAGCACAGACCAGCCACATGAAGCTAGATGTCATGACCTTTCTCCTGTAGTATTTTTTGTTTCTTTGCCAAGGCAGATAGACCTGACATCATCTGCTGAAAAACTAAATGAAGTGTAGGAAACACAGGGATTAGAAAAAGATTAGCCCTTCTGTCATAGCAAACTGACTCACAAAAAACTAACTGGAACGATATTGCTGTTTTACACTGACAGAGGAGGAGAGGAGAGCAAGCAAGCCTGACTCTGAAGAGCAGACACAGCAGCTTAGGGTAACAACCGGCCAGAGCAAGAAGCAATCTAGCAAGAAGTCAACGAACACGCAAGCTGATTTTTCAGACACGTCCCTGTAGGCACAGACATGAATCCATGTCCAGAAATCTCAGTTTAGAACTGGAGCAAGAAAGGAAACACCCAGCAAAACTTCCTCTTTCAGATTTGGAGACAAGGCAGCACAGAGCGTGATGTCCAGACAGGCACGTGGTCGAGTGGAAAAGGCAAGGGACCGCCTCGCGGATGTCTCCGCAATCTCCTCCATCCTCGATTCCATGACCAATGTAGACTTTTTATACATTGTCTAGCAGGTCTTTAAGAGCTGTTCCACCTGCACTCCTCAGAGTATGTTCCTGGGGAACCTGACAGAGGAGGGCTGAAAGTTTGATGGCTTTGGAGAGTGTTGTGCTCAATGTCCAAAGCATGCAGAGATGGAGAGACCTGTGGCCGAGTCACTTATTACCACTGGAAGAATACCCGTTTGGGGAGGACTGATCCTCAAACTCCTTCTGGAATCAAGCCTAAGTCTCTCTGTTGGAAAGAACACACAGAAAGAAGGAGGTTTTCCCTACCCTGCATGAATTCATCTCACTTGGGAAGAACATTCCTAACTCTTACTCTTACGGTGTTCTTCAAAAACACAGATGTTGAAGGTCACATCAAAATCAACTCCAAGATATGAGAGCACTGAGGAACGGCAAATGACATACCCAATACCATTTCTCTGCATACTTAGCAATGCCTTCAAAAGGGAACCTGAAAAATTTGGTCTGCTGTTAACACAAGCACCAGGTGAAACTACCAGTAACCTTCAGGAGGACCGTACTTCTTGACAACCGAGTAACTTACCTCTGAGATGTCATTAACACGGACACTGCATTGAAGCTCAGATATATTTTTTACAGCATTTGGACTATACACCCTTCCTTTCTACCCAGCACCCAGAGTTAAGGGGAAAGAAAATAAAGTGTTTGGTTTTTCTCGCTTCTCAGTTTCCCTTCAACCACAAAATATCATGAGTTTTTAGGGAAGTGCCAGGATCCAGAAGACGCAGACGGACAACACTTTTCAGAGAATCTACCAATTTGCCTGTAAGATGATAAACTTCGCAATTTTAATCGCTATATTTACATTTTGCATCTCTCAGTAAATTTTATCTACACATCCACTGCTTCGCTCTTGAGTGTCTGTCCACGTGCACACTCCAGAGCAAAGTCCAAGGCAGCAGTAGAGAGACTCGATTGCTGAAAACCAGTGGTTGCAGGACATTTCAAAGGCACCGTGCACTCCAGCTCAGTATTTTGCAGAAATTTGGATAACGCTTCCACAGTTACCCATTCCTTTAAGGGTCACCAATGTCAAAATAAACTATGCTGGGTGCTCTACCTGGGCACTCTGTTTTGAAATCCCATGGGATGCACCGTTTAAAGGATCACAGACCAACCCACCCTCTCTTACTGGGGCGGGGTGAGATTTTGCCTCCCCTTTTTTAATTTATATAAACATGTCTGTTCATCCTCAGACCCTGGACATGATGTCCACCAGTGGAAGATAAATCCTCTAATAAGGGTAAAATCTACCACCCTGAGCTCCAGGCCCTCTTGGTGTGCAAGAATATCCCTTCAAAATAAGAGTGACACCCCATTAAATAGGAGTGACTATGGTTGTGTGCTCTCTATCCTTAGCTAAGCATTTGTCCCAGTGATGACAAAGTCTGGGGAGAGAAAAATTAAAAAGAAAAAACCCTCGCCGATTCGCATGGCTGAAACCAAACAGAGACAAGAGCTGCCCAGCTGAGTCCAGCCACAGGGATAAATGATCCACAAGCCATGTGCGAGTGTGTATCTAGGCAGAGACGGTGGTTCTCTGTCATTATACACATGAAATACTCTTTAGGTAAAAAAAACCAAGCCAACAACCTGCCATAAGGTACCTGCCATAAGGATGGTGAAAAGATCCTCAAGACTCTCAGAGCCCAACCAAAAGGAGATTGTGCTGCTCTCAGTCCCAGGGGGTGTTAACAGTGAGGCAGGGAACAAAACAAAGTGTCTTTGGAGAGGATTTGATAGCAGTCTGAAAATAAACATCCTAAAAAAAAATCAAAATATGCAAACTGTGATTTCCAGGTATGGGATAACAAGGGCTGATGTCGCTGTTTTGAAACTGAACACGAGGAAGAGAAATGTATGTTTTCCTGAAGATGAGGAGATAACATGATTTACATTCTCTACTCAGAACAAATGTTTACTGTCCTATAAACCTCTTGCATGCTGCAGAGGTGGTCAAATTGACAACTCGGGAGCTTTTCATGCCAAGAAATGTCAGGAAGTCACCAAGGCATGTCATAGCATGGCTGAGGAAGCCAAGCAGCAGAATTCAGATTAGGCAGAGGGTATGGCCCAGGGGAATGCTCTTCGTGTTCATTCCTTTGCCTCCTGGGTCCTTCAGGAGCACGCCTTCTACATCATCCAGGGCATCAGGCTGGGATGTTGCTGAGCTTCACTGAGACCTGACCACAGCTACAGTATCTCTGAACATCAGGCACAGAAGATGAAGGGTCTCCTGTAAAACCATGGGACAGGCATCTCTCTCTGGACCAGACTTCTTGCAGCTTTTGTTTTCACGTGAATCACTTCTCTGACACTGACAATATGCTTAGACGGTGTCGCTGTAGGTGCCTCTTCTCCAGCTGCAGAAAGCCCCAAGTGCTTTGCTCACTGCTTAGTTTTCTAGTTCGGGATTGAAAGCCAAGCCCATGGAAATGAGAACAAGTTTTGTAGCCAGAAACTAGAAATTAAACATTTTTCAGGAATACCAACCATGACAGACATCTAGAGTATGCAATACGTGGAAGGTACGACCCCACTGTAGATGGAAGACAGCCTAACGCTAGACAGGAGCGAGCAAGCTGTGCAAAAACAAGGAGAGAAGCACAGGGGAGGGAGAGGGATCAAGAAAGGACTTCTTTCTGCTGAAGAACTCAACAGTTACTACCAGTTTAAAATTAAATACCTTTTAAAGCAAGGACCTGGTTTTTCACTTGATACTTTCATCTACCTGCCAAGACCAAAGCACAGGGCGATTCTGTTCTACCAGAGTTTGACTACGCTGAAGTCAATCTAGAAGAAAGTATCTTTGAAGTGCTAAGAGCTGATATTATCTCTGTCTCCTCCACAAAGGCACTGTCACCCCAGTCAGGGCTAAAGACCAGAGAAGGGATACATGCTGTTTGAAAACCTCTTCTGCCTTCTTTTTTTCTGGGATTTTAAAATAAATCAAAAATTGTTAGTTTCTACGCAAAACCCTGCCACACCATACATGCAGCTGAGAGCATAATTTGGCCACTGTTGTTCTTAAACAATGCTGAAGTTCTGGTATGTGCACCTGAGGTACAGCTGTAGATTTTAAAACCTTTTTTATTTATTTAGAAAACAAATGCAAAGCCACTAAAAAAAGCTCTTAATTAAACTGGGCTGTTTCACATTGCTGTCATTTTTCCATTGAACTTCGCCACCTCTCAATTCATCACTGTCACTATTTGTTATATGAGCACCTACTTTTAATTTTTCTAATTCAAGCACATTTGTGACCTAAACTGAACATGATTTGGAGGAAAAAAAAAATTACAAAATAATTTCAAAATTACAATCACAAAATAAAAGGCAGACATCCTTTGTTACTGCTCGAGACAGCAGTTAATCACCTTTAACAGATTTAAGCTCCTTGTGTGAGAAGAGGCAGGAAAAAAAATTACAATTAAACATTTCAATTTCAGGCATTTTCATTTGGACCCAATTAGAGGAAAACATTATTAAAGAAAGTCAAAAGGTAAACATTTATGCATGTCAAAATAAATCATCATACTTTACCGGAGCAAAAAGAATATATGGTATGACAAGAATAACTCTAAACCTACCATGTGGATTTACATTTTAAATGCAGGGTGCAGCTTTCAGAAGCCTAGTTCCACAGTCACTGAAATCAGTAAAAGTTTAATCCCTGCTGGCTTTAAATGTTGGCAGAGAAAGACCAGTGACAAGCACTTTTGAGCCTCCTTACGGCTCCTGCAAGTTCTGCTCCCGCTTTCTGAAACAGATTTGCACAACACCAGCTGCTGCAAAGTTCAAGGTTGTTTTCATCACAAGTTCTATACCGCTCCCCCTTTTTATATTATGTCCAAAGTCTCATTTTATTCCAGTACTCATTAAAAAAGCTGCAGTAAAAATAATTTACAACATAAAATTAAAGCAGCATGCATTATAAAAAAAAAAAGTGGCAAACAAAACATTATCTAGTATGAACCCCTCCGTTCCTTCTCTGACATAATTTAACTTATCCTAGGCCTGCTGTGATTCTAAAAAAGTTGCTTTTAGCTTATTGAAAAAGCCAATAAAGAATGTAAGAAGCAAATGTTTACATTTTTCATCAGTCACAAACAATTATAATAAGGACTACTGCACAATACTGTTAGCATCTACTTTTCTCTAAGACCCACAACACTTCTACTTTTATTCTAAGATTTATGATGCTTTTTCCTTCCCTTTTGAAGGAAATGGCATGAATACAGCTGAAGAAATTGAAGCATGTAAATATAACACATTTAACTCATATAAGCAAGGTAGAATTTAAAGATTCCTAAGCCAGGAGTACTACAAAAAAAAAAAGAAATCTACAATTACTGTACCTTGGGAACGCTTTCGCTTAAGACATGCAGCGTCTGAATTCTCCTTATATCCTCTCCATTTGAACAAAGAAGGGAGGGAGAAGGGAGGGAGGTAGTAGAGAACTAAAAGTAAAAACACTGAGCTTCAAAGTAAAATTTTTAAAAGGGGTGTCATTTTATTTCATTAGTATTATCATGTTTGGAAAAAAAAAAAGTTGGCACATTTTCTGAAAAAGTATATACACTTAAAAACCTGGTTTTGTAGCGAAAGTGTCAGGTCACATTAGCCAAATTCAATTTCTACACTCTTCGTAAACAGTTATGACATCACAAGAAAGCTAAAGGCATTAGTAAAAGACAGCTGGGACACAGTGCAATCAGACTCAACGAGTGCTTTTGCATTTACACGAACAAAAGCATAAATGCTCTATTTGTGCAGGGTAGAACAGAGCAACGTTTCTTAAGGATACACAAAATATTTGGGAAAAAAAAGGGCAAAAACCCAACAAAAAAACCCCAAACCAAAAAAACCAAACCGATTAAATTTTAAGCACAGCTCTATTTTTTCCCCCGAAAGCATAAGAGGACCATTAAAAGTTAGATTATACAAAATATCCGACTGTTACCCTGTTCTCTAAGTCCTCAAGAAGCTGCCTTTCAACGCAGGTCTGCAACTTTTATTAGATTTCAAGAGCCTTATTTCACTCCTTTTGAGAATATTGAAATACCGCACAGCAATCCAAGAGATCCTTTTTCAGGGACTCACACGTTGCTGCGGTGTGATTATGGATGAAATACTTTAAGGGAAAGTGAAAGGTCCTGCTAAGGAGCAGGTGAAGTTACGTGCTCAGATCTTACACAAGGGAAGACTTGTGGTCACTGTTTGATGGATCCCTTTGATGCTTCTTCAGGGTTTCTTGAGGTGCTACAAACCTACATCTTCTGCGGGCCCTCACTCATACAAATAGTCTTAATTTCAAAATGTTTTAGCCTCAAAAACCTGCTATGGTCAAGAGAGTGTTTTTAAATACAATGAGGAATCACGAGGCTCCAACCTGGCTTCTGAATCCACAAAGTCATTAAGCTGCAACCACCTGGAATCAGTTGGTCTGCTGGAGAGAGGGGAGAAACGCGGCTGAATGACACCTTCCCTAATATTCTGTGATCCAGTAACTCATGTCAGTGTGGGTGAGTGATGCTCCATGCTTGTGTCAAGGGCTTCGACTGACACAGTTATCCTGGTCCAGGGTCAGACCCCTCCACACCCTCAGCTAACAGCTCAGCCAGCAGATGCTTTAATACAGCTGCAGTTCTCTAGAGGAGAGGAAAATCAGGCTCATCGCGACTGCAATTGCGGCTTGAGGGAATAATTTAGCCTGCAGAATATTTCACTGCTGTGGTGATACAACGCTCGAGAAGAATATACATAGGAAATTCAAGAAAAGTATAAGAAAAGTTTTTCACTGCAAGGTTGGTAAAACCCTGGCACAGGCTGCCCAGCGAGGCTGCGGAGTTTCCGTTGTTGGAGATGCTCAAAACCCCACTGGAAATATCCTGAGCAACCTGTTCTCATTGACTCCATGGCTTTGAGCTGGAGGTTGGACTAGATCACCTCCAGAGATGCCTCCTGATCTGAACGTCTCCGATTCTGGGAATATGACTTTCTCATCTGAAGGTTAACTTAGCCAGCTGCGACAAAAATCCCTACCAACTTTTTATGAAGAGAGAAAAATCAACTTGAAATCTAAGACAAAACAAATCAACTATTTCAAATGCAACTTTGATCATTTTTTGTGGCACCTAACCACATGCTGAAATGCCATAAGAAAAACAAACTTAAAATCGACACATTAAAAAATTAATTCCGATTCTGACTCACAGGATTTTTTTTTTCTACATTTCTTTTCATCTATCTCAGAATCACAGACTTGATATAGCATAACTTCTGTCAAAGGGACTGCCGGGGTTAATCTGCTCCAATCCTCTACGCAGCACAGAATCAACTTTTAAGTTGGATCCACTTTCAAGGTTGAATCAGGTTGCTCAGGCGATTTCCAGATGCATTTTGAGCATCTCTATGGACGGATATTCCACAATCTGTTGTGCAAATACAACGAACTACATCGATTCCCACCTTACTATCATATATGAAGCTTTCAGCTTCATTTCATCCTAATTAAATTTCATCCTCCCTGCTGCTAACAGCTCCTCCGTGCTCGAGGAACTCACAGCGAGGGATACGCGGGCTCTGGACACAGAGCAAGAGGGAAAAATCAACACTGAAGTACTGACTTTGACCCTCCATCAAGAAGCTCTTGGTCTGAGCTTTACAGCATTTACGGTGGTCAAACACCAAAAATATCTAGTCTGAGAACCCTTAAGCATCTGCTACGATCTGAGTTCATGGTCTTGTTTTATCTTACAATGGCCTTGATATTACTGAAACCTCTTGAGAACGCTGCTCCTTTGATGGACTACTTTAGATAGGTCCTGAGCTCTCTGTCTGCCTAAGTGTGCATAAAAACCAGTTCCTAAATCTAACAGTTTCTAAATCAGAGTTGACTCGTTTTTAGCAAAGAGTTGAATGGCAAATGGCAAGTTCTCCTCCTCAATATAACTATAAAATGACAATGTGACGACTCTCATTTTGCTCAAGAAAATGATGTAAAATTACTTTACGTAATGATGAGACAGAAGACACCCTCCTGCACCTGCCGGCGTGCAGATCTTCATTTGTGCAAATTTGCGACTTGCATTCACTCAAACCAGGCTGCAGACATTCAGTTTCACGACAAAGCAGCCGAAATGCAGCCAAACCCCTAATTCCTCATCCTAAGTGTGGTTTCCTCCTGTAGCCGTTATCGATTACTCTGTCTCAAAAGACAGAACAGCAACAACCTTTCCTGCATCTATCAACAATAAAATTATCAACTACAAAATACCAGCTACTCAAACTGAAAAATGGATGTGGAATTTGGCCAGAAGCAAAGCGGACTCCAGGGTGATGAGATGTGAAATAAAGCGCGGTCAAGCTATGGAGGAGATGGGTGGTGCCCTTGCAGGATTTGTGTGCACCAGCAGCATTCCTCTGGCCTGGTTTTAGGCACCTCGGGAGGCAGAGAGCCCTGCAGCACCAACAAAAAGAGAGGCTCGTGTCCTCAGCATCCCTCCGCGATGTGAAGATGTACCGCCTGTCGCACGCCAACACCTCCTGTGTGTGCTGTGCTTTCTGATCACTGGTCAGGGTAGCTGGCCTTTTAAAAGCATTACGGATGCCAACACATGCAGAAATTTCAAAAATCTCCGAAATTTGACTAATTTTTCCAAGCAGCAGCTAGGGACACAGTACCTGGGAATCACATCTGTGAACTCCTGCGGAACATAAATTCCAAGAGACAAGTCCAGGTGAACTGGATATGGCAAATCTAAAGGTCACATTAACCTGCTTGGACAGTCCCAAGAAATAAATCGCCCCATTTCTGCGTTCTGCCATCACAAATAATTTACCTGAGAAAGTCATGCCACTGCTGAGACCTACAGGGCAGCAGACCACTGAAGAGGATCAGACAGCAAGAGGGATGAGCGATATCAGGCACCATAAATGCAGTTCATTTCACAGGGCATTAATTAAACACTTTGTAAGGAAGAAAATAAAAATATCCCTACAGTTCGCTCAGCAGAGGGATGTCCTGCCCGTGTCTCCAGGCTGTCCCATGGAAAGCAGAACTTGAGAAATCATTCACCTGAACACTGTCATATGCCTTCTGTTACCCTCAGCATTTACAGCTTCACGCGCTGTAAAGAAAAACAAGACTGGAAGGCAGCATGGGCATTATGTTACTTACAGGCCACAGGTTGGAGATGCCCCTTCTGAAATATTCTGCACTTTCGGAGGAAAGTATTCTTTGATTAAGAGTTTAATAACAGGGCATTTATTCATTAACATCCTATCACCAACAAAAGCCCTGGATGAAGCCCAGTTATTTCCTTATTACCGTGCTGCAATCCAGGAGCAGAATTAATA
The DNA here is from genome assembly GCA_013400615.1 of Syrrhaptes paradoxus. Lineage (NCBI taxonomy): Eukaryota > Metazoa > Chordata > Aves > Pterocliformes > Pteroclidae > Syrrhaptes > Syrrhaptes paradoxus. The sequence continues at coordinate 172,921 of VZTO01024948.1, forward strand.
AATAAAATCATTGGAGTGGGAAATCATTTTTTGCAAAGACAAACTCATCTGTACAGATGACTCCATACGTCGACAGGAGTTTGCCCTGGGCTTATGGAGGGTGATTCCATCGCCAGCAATTCACTGAGCAGGCTGCTCAAAAGCTTAGGGTGCTGAACACCTAGGAAACTTGCTTGCAATTCTGTTTTCTTCACAAAAAATATTTCAGAGGCCAATAAAATCAAGACATTAGATTGCAAATAAACTGCCAATTGAGTCTTGGATACTAACTTCTGAGATATCATATGTTGCCTTGAGTTAGGAGGCTGAATCAGAGAAAATTACCCAGAACAGGAAAGCGGAACCTGCTCCTAAGGTTTCACCCTACTGCCACCGTGCAGAACGTGGCTGGGGTCAAATCAAGAGGCAATAGGTTTGTGTTCTGAAAACCTACAAGATGCTTGTTGACAAGTTGGGTTTTTGTTATTCATGATGCAAACTGACATGTTCATACAAGAAGGTAATTATGTCTAAGTACTAACAGACTGCTACAGCAATTGTCTTAATTTTGCTGAGGAATTAGAGGAGATTTCTAGTTTTTCAACCATTTACAATGCTTTGTCATAGCATCACAAATAGTCACTTCACCTCCTAATGGTACTTACAGATCTATTCTAACTTCCACTAGTCTTAACAGCTGCCTGTGAACCTTGATGGGACCAAAATATGTTTCATACAGGATGCAATTACAACAAATTGTAGCATTTAAGATATTTATAAACTGATTTCAGCACTTCTCCAACTAATTATGTTTACTTCGGCAGCGATAATGCAAGTTATAAGGCTTCTCCCAGCGCCACGTGCAGATGGCAGTCACGGATGCCAGCTGATCAGAGATGTATTAGAGGTTTATTATAATGACAAAACCACTTTTCACACTTACTGTTAGCTATAATTTTCCTGCAACTCTCCTATTACTACAAAAGGAGAAAATCTACTGAAAGTTATTGGAGACTTGACATGTGAAGTGGCTGCATACATAGCTTGGGGTTTGTTTTTTTTTTGTTTTGCCTTTTTTTTAGTTTTAGTTTTAGAAAGGCACTGGTGTCTGAATTTGGAGCTTCTTTTCCTGATATTTTGTTTTAATAAATATCAGGGATTATATCTTTGTCACTGCTCTCCCCATCCTCTCCTACCTCAAACCTGAAAATTTCTGCTCCACAGACCAGACTTTTTCTGAAAAAAGAACCCCCTTCCTTACTTGATAAGGAGAATCCAAGTAGAACTGAAGCCATCCTTCCTCCCTTCTATCAGCAATTAAGCCACCTATGGCTGCTAAGCACACCCAGCATGTAAAAGCATCCTACCCCACCACAAACAGCACCACACTCCTAGCGAGGCTGCAGCTGTACTAACAAAGCTGAGCTTCGTACCAGTACACTGGAACAATAAATCAGGACAAGCACGCAGAAATACAGGTAAAAGTGCCTTTCAAAAGGGCAGCTGTACTGGCACAGTGCTGCGACTCAAGGTGGTACAACAAGAAAAAAACATATTCACAGGGTCATCGATAGCTTTGAGGGAATTTAGAAACTCAACTACACTCTGTGCTGTTGAAAAATCTCCTGAAGTCAACAACTGATATTCTGGTTTTCCTTACAGGGATTACAGAAGTACCCTGAATACTGCTTTGCTTCCAATTTATTAACAAGCTTTACTTGTTACTTGTTTACTCACAAGCAAAACTCCTCCGTGCTCATGGCCAAAACACAGCTATTCCTACACTTTGCTTTGTACAAAGCTGTAGTTTAAAGAGTTTAAAAATAAAGTTGTTTTATAAAAAATAACCAAGAACCTACTAAAATATATTGTGAGGCCTCTGCACTTGCAGCTCGTGGTTTGTAGATTGTTCACCAAAGCGACAACCAACAAAGAAGTGAGTTGTGAAAGCCAAAAATACTGAACTTCCGCTGTTCTATACTTACCCTGATCAACCAACTCAACTATTAAATAATAGATCAGTAATTTCAGAAAGCTATTCTTAAAAACGTTAAATGCATTTGTCTGAGATTCCCAAGAACACTAACTGAATGTCCTCAGCCCGGTCATTAAAATATAAGGTCTTCCGTAAAAGACTGAATGCTCAAGATTTACTATAGCTGAAAACTACTCTAAAAAACTAGAATGGAAAATGAAATGTGATCTGTAAAACTGATACTCCCTTTAGGGCACAATTAGGAATGCTGGCCAGACAGCTAATAGCCACTTTGCATTTGGACATTGACTTTGCTTGTCCCATCAAGAGATTTCAGTTTGAAGCGAGATTTCAAACACAATTAAAAGATAGGAAACATGAAGCAAAACGGGAACAAGAAGTTTATCCATGAACATGATTTTTACAGTGCTCAGCATATGTGCTGCAGCAGGAAATCCTATAACATCAAGATGCACTGAAAAACAGGAGAGCGAACCGAAAACCATCACAGATCACATTCTTACTTAAGCAAAACAGACCCCAACTGCCCAGAGAACGTACTACAATGATCTAAACCATCTTACCCTCCTTCCCATCGACAGGTTTTGATACTTCCATATCAAAGCTCTCTTGCAGCTGCTGGCCTTTGAAGCGGTGGAGGTGCTCCTGTTCTATTAGGTTACTTTCTTCCTCTTCCAGAGGTTGCCACGTACCATCAATAAACCACTGTCCGCGCATTACAGGGATCTTTTCCGTTTCTGAAAAGCAAACAGGAGATTTTTTTTTTTTCTTTTAAATGCAACACATCACAAACCGACAGCAGGTAAGAGGGAAAGGGAATTCTGTCTGGTGTTTTGATGGAAAAGTTACGGTCCCACTGCTGGGACCCCGAACAAGGGAACTGCAAATGCCTCGAGAAATACCACCACCTTCTCCCATGGGGCTGCCATCNTGAGATTCCCAAGAACACTAACTGAATGTCCTCAGCCCGGTCATTAAAATATAAGGTCTTCCGTAAAAGATTGAATGCTCAAGATTTACTATAGCTGAAAACAACTCTAAAAAACTAGAATGGAAAATGAAATGTGATCTGTAAAACTGATACTCCCTTTAGGGCACAATTAGGAATGCTGGCCAGACAGCTAATAGCCACTTTGCATTTGGACATTGACTTTGCTTGTCCCATCAAGAGATTTCAGTTTGAAGCGAGATTTCAAACACAATTAAAAGATAGGAAACATGAAGCAAAACGGGAACAAGAAGTTTATCCATGAACATGATTTTTACAGTGCTCAGCAAATGTGCTGCAGCAGGAAATCCTACAACATCAAGATGCACTGAAAAACAGGAGAGTGAACCGAAAACCATCACAGATCACATTCTTAAGCAAAACAGACCCCAACTGCCCAGAGAACGTACTACAACGATCTAAACAATCTTACCCTCCTTCCCATCGACAGGTTTTGATACTTCCATATCAAAGCTCTCTTGCAGCTGCTGGCCTTTGAAGCGGTGGAGGTGCTCCTGTTCTATTAGGTTACTTTCTTCCTCTTCCAGAGGTTGCCACGTACCATCAATAAACCACTGTCCGCGCATTACAGGGATCTTTTCCGTTTCTGAAAAGCAAACAGGAGATTTTTTTTTTTTCTTTTAAATGCAACACATCACAAACCGACAGCAGGTAAGAGGGAAAGGGAATTCTGTTTGGTGTTTTGATGGAAAAGTTACGGTCCCACTGCTGGGACCCCGAACAAGGGAACTGCAAATGCCTCGAGAAATACCACCACCTTCTCCCATGGGGCTGCCATCAGTAGTGAAAATAGTGTTAAGCTGCAAACAGCTCATTTTTCAGTATGTGTGAGGATGTGAGAAAGATCGGCAGAGAGATGCAGATTCTGAAAAATTTATTAAGGGTTAAGTTCAAACAACAGGTCAACATTAATGGGATATACTCCTCTCTACTCGCTTGCCCTGAATTTTCAAAAAGATTAGGAACTCTGTGAGACTTCTGCTTCTCTATAAAATCTGACTGATAACAACCAGTGGTTTCAAAGCCGTTAAGAGGATGCAGAATGGGGAGGAGAGATAAAACCGCTCATGCTTACCCTGCCTGGGCAGAGCCTTGGTACTTACAACAACCCAAATTACCCATCGATTGGCATAAAGGAGGATTTTAAAGAGGAAAGGGTTTGGGTTTGTTTCTTTTTTTTTTTTTTTTNTTTTTTTTTTTTTAAATTAAAATCAGTCTTTCACAAAGGGACAGTTTTGGTCACTATCATTCTAGTTTCAGTTTCCAGCAGGAAGCTGGGTAACCAGCAGCTGCTGTTCACATGATAAAAGAGAAATCTCTCTGAGAAATCCATCCTGGTGCTTATTCTTCATCAAACTGTGCTTGATGACCAAAAGATCTACTGGGGCTATAATGAGCAAGAATTCTCCTCTTACTCCCATCCCTGCAAGCAAGCTGAGACAATCATATTGTAGCTCCACTCAGAACACACAAGTTTAGCTCTCCAAAGCAGTTAAGAACTCAACCAGAAAAAGAAAAGCTCAAAAAAGGAGAGAAAAAACCTCTAAATTATTCTGAATCCTTCATCCTTCTGAACACTGCACCTACCAGCTATAAAAGGAAAATCTCCTTGCAATAATCTCCCCACGGGGCAAATATCACTCCAAATCTTTCCAAAGCCAGTTTTGACACCTTTCCCATAATAGATTTACAGGAAAGCGCTGTTTCTACACTACTAGAAAGGATGATAATCTCTTAACAATGGCTCCAAGCACTGCCAGCCTCTCCCATCCCAACTTCCCAGAGATCCCAGTTTTCCTTGGCAGGCATCAGGCACGCTCGTTCATCCCCCCAAATCTCCCAAATCCCTGCAGAAACTCTGACCCCCCCCGAACCCCCAGATCTGCCCATACACAACACAGAGGACTCTGGTCTCGTTGGTCTGAGCAAAATGCAGAAAAAAATAGCACAGGACCTGGTTCTGCCATTCAGCTTCTGTTTGCACAGCTAAAGAGCTAAAATAAATAATAGTTAAATAGCTAAAATAGCTATTTCAGACAGGAGCCAACTGTTAACGTGCTAAATTTCTAACCTTTCGGATGCTGACAGTCCATCAGATGAATACAGAGGCTGGGGTGTTCGGAGGACACGGTTATTTAATGAAAATCAGAGGAACAAAAGGTCTGAGCGGCTTCAAACTACAGAAGTTGAGCATCACTACAAATGTCATAGAAAATTAAATCGTCTATGAAAAATTAAACTAATTTTGGTGTCTACATCCCATCAACAAAGCACAAAAGATGAATTTTTATGAAATGAAAGTTAACCACAGCAACGTTAGCAGTCACCATATACAGTAGTGTCTCCTCAAGCACTCGTCTTGACCCTTGCCATGTTCCCCTCCGTTTTACACCTGTCCGATATCCGCATTTTTCAGCGGAGCGGATACACACAGATCCAGTTAGGCTGCCCTTACAAAGCACCGACTGTAGGAAAAAATGAAATGCACAGAATACACGAGCGCGGAGAAAGGAGCCCGTTGTCCCTGAAGCAATGATGTGACTACGTCAGATGCTAAGCCGTACTGGGAAAACCTGTAAGCAATGCCTTAATTCTTGACTAAACATTCTGATGAGGCTCCATTCATTGAATTAAAAAAAAAAAAAATCATATGAATACAATTTTGTACTCCAAACCAAATGAACACAAGACACCTCTTTTTCAGTTTTAAAAGGCTTTGCATTTTTTTTTCCTCCACATGGGAATTTCCACTTACAGATTTCTAAAATTCTAAACATAAAGCATTAAAATAAACATTTTCAAGCTCTTTTTGCCCACAACAAACTTTCCCATAGTGGTTCTATGTAGACTCTAGCACTCAACAGCAGCTCTCAAACCTAAGATGGGCAAGTGCCCTCTGCAGAAAAGCTCAGCCAGGAAAAAAAATCGGCGTGCTGGAAATAAAATTTTTATTGCAAAATCTTTACAGGATGGTTTAGTTTGAGAATAAACTAATATATCAGGTGGACTGGAAAGGACATTTATGTGGAAATATAAATCACTTTCAGATCTAAAGACAGATAATTACAGAGCTTTGTTTGCAAAATAGGGATTTAAAACCCGAGGGAGGCAATTCTGTGAGATTTTGGGGAGACCCAGGAGTCGGTCTTTTTTTTTTTTTCTCTGTTAAACTCTCTTTCAGAACCAAAACAATTAAATTTCATGTTACTTCTCATTAGAGAAGAGGCTTGATAAAGTGGGGAAAAAACTTCCCATTAACATCTGTGCTCTAAAAGTGAACAAACACTGGCTGTAATGTTATATATTCTGCTGGATTGCAGTCCAGGTCAAAGTCCAATACAGAATCCCAAATCTAGAATATGAAGCATTATTTATCTCTGTCCTATGATCCTGATCCCTAGGAAAGGATTTGCCTTGATTTCTTTACTGCCTTAAGTCTTACGCCGTATAATCTGCAGTTGGCAGTGCTTCAGACTGAAAGATACCGATATATTCAGCCAGTTACACACTTCCATGGTTTATTTATACAAGAATTTCTAAATAAATTCGAATGGCAGGGATTAGGAGCTGATGAAAAGCACTTTATTTTAATTAGTCATACATATTTTACTACTTTTAGAGGAAAATAGTTTTAAATATCTAAGACTGCAACAAAGGACTTATTTATTTTTACAAAAAAAGTTTCTTTTTTCCCCCTAAAAATCCAAAGAATAAAAGAATACAAGTGCTGATGTGAAGGAACAAGAACATGAGCGATCTGCATTATGATATTCACCTAAATCCTCTGAAGAACAAAAAATATGCTGAAAAAAATTGTATGCAACATACAGGACATGCAGTAATTCATATATGTAAGCCCCAACTGCTTCTTTTTTGTGAATATAAAGTGTGGGATCACATCCACTCAAGAGACCTCAGTGAATATCAATTGTATGAAAAAGCTACCTAATCCATCAGAACAGAATATGAAAAGGAATAACTGCGCAGAATTCAACTTCATTTTTCTTCTTGTACTACTCCATCAATGTTCTCATTTTTTTTTTTCCTGACACCACACTGGTTCAATCTGCGTGTATCGAAATTTAAACATCATACAGCTCAAACTGTGGCTCACATAACCCCCTCTCACCTCATTCGATTCAGAAGCAGGAAATTGTTGCAAAACCAAGACGATAGAGAGATAATAACTAAAGGTTAACAAACAGGGCTTAACCAAGCAGCCAGAAGGTCTGTTTCGGAAATATCAACGTTGGCTGGCTTGCAACTGGAAAGACAGAATGAAAGAGCAAGATTCGATCAACTTCTGTTTCATCGCGTCAAAGCTGAGGTCCCGTTCCGATGGCTTGATGGCAAAGTTAAGGCACTATTCGCTCAGCAGTCTCAAGACAGCTGTAACGATTTACCCACAAAGGAGATCTAAAAGGTTTATATCATATTCAGAGGCTCAGAAATTGAAATTAAAGGGTGTTTTGCCGAAATTGTCGAGCCCCATTCACCAGCTCTCTAAGTCCAAAGCCAAGAGGTTGGACAAGAAACACAAGCTCATAAAACGCTCTCAGCTCAAGGTGCTTTCCAGCACAGCATTTTCAGATTCCTGCTTTTCAGTGTAGCAATTTCTGTTCCTGAAATTTGATTTCCTTATTACTACTGTTGCAAACCATTTGCAGTGCAAGAGGATAACATCTGCACAAGCTGAAGGTAACTGTGAGGCCACCATATGTGACATCTCGAGCTCAAAGCTATTTCAACAACGAAGAGAAGTGCCCACGCATTTACCAAGGGGAAAAAACCTGGACAAAACCAATTTTTTTTTTTTTTTTCCTCCAAAGCCCTTCTAAAAGTGCTGAACATCATCTATCTTGGAGCACAGCACTCCTAGCAACTGTGATACACACACGAACCTGAACGTTGACATGAAATATATGTATTCCAGAATAACAACAAGGTATTGCTGGAGACTTTTTAAATTTTGCTATCCATTCCTATGGTATCAGGCCTAAAATAATATTTTGGGTATATTAACTACCACAGAGACTATAATATTTTTTTTCTCTAGTGCAAACACCATTTAGTGTAAGGACAGGTATTACTCAACCTCTGCATCAGTACGCATCCCACCCACCCAGCGGCCGTGGCCACCGCTGCCTCTGCAGCAATAACAATTTGCAGATTCTGTTTTTGCCAACAAAAATATACAGAGTGGGGTCTGCAGGACAAGATCTCTTCCTCTTACTTAGCTCCCTCACAGCTGGGTTTGTGGAGTCTTGTGAAGGATAAAAAAGAGGAAGAAAAAGTGACGAGGACAGGAAGCTTTATAAAGAGAATAGACGGTCACAACGGATAATGAGATGGAAATTCCTGCATTTTACTGTCAGTGGATAGTGCATGCTGAGTGAACAAACAGATGTTATAATACAGTAGCCAAAACCCTAAAATGTCATTATTTCATGTTCAGTAGGTAAAACAGACTTTTTATAGCTTAGTATTCTACAGCCTTCTAGCTATTCCCCACCATAGTCTTTCAGAACAGAGCAGGTCAGTGATATTTAAATGAATGGAGCCACTCATTTAATCACAGCCTGGGTGACCTTCTTTTGTTTAACCACAAACAACATACATTCTGTTCTGCTCTTTCAAAAGTAAGAACGTAACCTGAAATCCTGGCCTCAGAAAAGTTAACAGGGCTACACAAAATTACAGAGCCAGACTTCTATTCAGCATCTGAAATAAAAAGATATTTCATCCACCGAGCACTAAAGGATATTATTTTGCTAGGCCATCAAAGAATTATTGAAGCAATTTCAGAATTACAGGTGGATGTTACTTTTGAGTTTCACAGAGACTAAGCACATTAAGAGCAATCTGATTGGCACAGACAGGGTTTTCTTTTCCAGACTCTGATCGGCAGAGCAGCTACCCATGCCTCTGCATTCGCTTTAACGCTGTTTTCCCAAGACCACATGAAGTGTTCAAGCAACAGCTTGTATTTTTCCCTGAATCATTTTTAATCAGTTTACACTATGAACTGAGCAATCCAACACAATAACAAAAGGCTGATCTCTGGGGCTGTTTCAAGTGTCAAGCATGGAAGGAAACCCTCAAGAAAAAAAAAAATTAATAACCTCAAAGTCATCTCTGATCTCAATTGCTATTCATCACCCTAAAATACAAAGTCCATCATGCTTATCAAGAAGGATTTTTCCAGTTTAATTAACATCTCTACAATTGCTCTTTAGACAGACCTGAACCTGATGGTACAAGTCACGCCACCACACCACGTCAATGATGAACAGGAAACTGCCCAAGAACCTTGGACTGGAACACGAGATGGGGCTGCAGTTTTAAGTTCAGGGTTTTATTTTTATTGGATTCTTATCAATTAAAGTAGTTTAGCAAATGTCAGCACTAGTACTCTGAAGTGAAGCACTTCCACCCCCAACGTTGGCTGCTGAAGCCTGTGAACTGAGGAGCTGGTCCCTTATCAGCTCTTTTCTCACCCAGAGAAACTCACATTTTTTCGAAACCACATTAGGCGAAAGCTAAACCGTCCCACAAAAGAATGATGGGGCCACATGACAAACATGTGAGTACCTCCCAAAATGTAAGCATGTCCTCAAACGCCACCGAAAGCCACGGGACACTTGCACAATCACACCCTCAGCTCTCAGGGTGCGTGCTCGCCTGGCAGGCGCTCGTCAATCGGGCTTTGTTAGCCAGCCCTCGCCAGCACCGGGCAGCAACGATCGATCGTGTACGGACAGTTTGAGCAAGTGAGTTCCCACACAAGAATCTTTTTTTTTTTAAAAGAAGAGCGAGCTTTTTCCTGTGCATACCTCAGACCTACCACTAATGAACAAAATGAAGACAATCAAGGACACACCAACCTTTGCTCTCAACTCCTTCTCCTCTGCGGGAATTTTAAAAAAAAAAATTTACGATTTTTTGCACTCTCCTCCTAACTTCACTTTTTCTGCCTACTCCACCACTGACCAACTCCAGACTGCCCTTCGCTTCCATCCCCAGATTTCACTTCTTCCTTCAATTCTTTCACCCCATAGGGTCCCCCCCCTCCTTGAAAACCAGCATTTTAGTTTCTTTCCTCTTAAATACCACTGCCCAGGACCCCACTTGCACCTCATACTCCCTTCACCCCAGCATCCACTAACCATGCTTATTTTTACAACATTCACAATCTCTGGAGCTTCTCCTCTCCAACTCCACACTGGGCACACTCTGGTGTAGCTTCAGCTACTTCCAAACCGCTCAAACAGGTTGTACCACACCACTGACCTTTCCTCTGGCCAACATTCAAAACCACTACTCCACTTTTTTCACCTTAAAGATACCACAGAGAGAATTACTCATGCTTCTGATTTTAATTTTTTTTTCTCTTTTGCAAATTTTTCTTCCATCTAGTCCTTCTGCTTACTAACTTACAGTGGCAGCTCTTCCAGATTCTTGTCGTGCTCCTCTCAGGGCAAAAAAAAAAAGTGTTTCCAAGGTCTTTTTTTTCCTTTAGTATCATTTTTTTCCTTACACAGCATTTCCCTCTCACACACATATAAGCTGAAATTTACCTGTCATCTAATCGTTAATCTAGCTCCGTCACCTCCAAACTAAATCCCATCCTATTTCTTTGATATCGCCACAGTCCCATCAATATTCAAGCCTGAATTAAGTCAGAACAGAACTCCCGATCCTCATCACCCCACAAACATTTTCTGCTTTCTTAGCTGCAGCAGATGACACCCTTCTGCCTGTCACCCATAACTTGTTATCCAAGTAATCCCTGCATCTCTGCCTTCTTTCTTGTTGGCCACATCCAGCAGGAGAAGTGCTGGACCACAGCGAAGGGCAAGCACGACTCTCTGAGCCAAGACCATCCTTAGCTCCTCTGCTGTAGCTGATACCATCCACTGCAGAACAATTTGTTTACAGGAGTAAGACAACAGATTAATTTTCCTCCAATAACGCTTGTAAATCACCAAAATAAAAGCTGAGGACTTGCCCTCCCAGGCACATCCACGCAAAGTGCTGATATCTCCCTCCTGTTCTAGGAAAAGCATCCTAAATGCCACGAGTTATCGCTACTGAAAAAAGGTACCAGAGACCATAAACAGAACATACCTACAAACAAATGTAACTTGGGATTTAATACTGAGAGGACTGCAAATATAAAAACTGTTTCATCTATGTGTGTCAAGCCTTCCTGGTCAGGAAGGAGCTGGCCAAAACTAAGCTACAAGATTTTGGAAGGATGGTATGGTAAGAACAGAAACAGAAAAGTAAAACTCAGGAAATATTTTGATTAGCAAAAGTAATGCTTTACCTTACCACATAAACAATTAGTATTTTATTTCCAAGAGAATAACAACATACCTGGAAAGAAAAAGAAAAAATGTAGCATTCAGGAATTCACCCTTCAATCCAAAAGGTCCTTTACATAAAGAAAATGGTATCAACCAAGTTCAAAGACTGCCCAACACACAAAAAGCAATCTTCTGGGCACGCTACAAAGCAACTAAAAATGTGTTCTGCTGCTGAAAACGGAGTAAATCAACTGGAAACCACAAACATAGTGGCAAACTTAATTTTCATCTTGTCCTGTAAATCTGGTTTAATGCTATTTCTGATTCAGAACACAAAAGAAAAACCCATAAACTAAACACGCAGCCGCAGAAGAAATACCAGACATAGATAGAAGCAGCCCGGCAAGAGGTCCAGCAGGACCCACGCCTCAAGGTGGGTTTAGGGTTGCCAGTCTGTAAAGTGTCAACCTGCAAATTTATGCTGCCAGCTCTGGGGAAGGCACAAGCACCCAACACTCCTGCACAAAGCAGAGAAGCACCTCACAGCTCCAAAATGTTGATTTTTTTAGTCTCAACAACCAGCAGTTGAGGTACAAAAGGCTTTGTATCTTACTGCTGACCTTAACCTCCTACATCAAAACAAGCACACGATAAAAAAAAAAAATCCGCTAAGAAAATAGCCTTTTGTAATCCTGTAGTACCAAACAGCAACTACTATACTCCAAGATTTTTCAGAGGGCAGATAACACTGCCCTGGCATTCAAGTCTCATTTTGCAAAAGCTCAGCCTGCAGAGGCTTTTCACAAGGTGCTAATGACTGCTGCTTCTTCCAGTTCACAAAGCAGCTCACACAGAGCTTAAAAAAGAAAATATAGGCTCTTGGATGTTCCTTTCAGTCCAAGCTTAAAGGCAGCTGAAAGAGTTTTTAAAGCTGCCCGCTTCCAGCCTGAGCATACAAATTTTGTGTGCTGTATTTACCGGCATTTCCAGGCTATGGTTGGTACAACCTCTGTTCCACCAGCACAGCAGAGGTTACTGTGACATCTTCACTCAGGGATGGACCTAGTGAACCATATTTTTTTAAATACAAAAGTTATTTTACTTAACAGACTTCTGCAATTACTAGGTAGAAAAGCACAGGCGTTAAAAAAACGTGCTGCACCCCCATCCTTACCAAACCTGTGTCTGTGAGTGGAGTATTTTATCCTTCCCTAAAAGACAATGCTCCGCAGATTTCCCAAGTGGCTGCTGAAATACGCATTGTTGTCGTTAGTTCTTTCCACACAGCACCAGATTTTTCAAAAGTCCTACTTCTATTTTAAAAACTACCATTGCAAGACAGATGTCAGCTGAGGGGATAAGTGTCCCCAGCGCACCGTCAGATTTTTACCTGGAGAATATGCTGGAACGAAGACAGCTACCTGGGGAGTGAAAGTGGACTGATTTGTAAGAAAACACTGCAAAAAACTAAATACAGGCAGCCTGACAACTTAACCATTAAAAAGAAAGGTAAAAGCAAACACCAGCCAGGGCAATAGTCATGTGGGACAAACTCACAAGCCGACGAACAGGAAAAAGTCACCCCAGAGTCCACAGTCTGCGGATTTAACAGACTTACCCAAGACTTCAAAAACCAGACTGAGTAAATCTATAGAAAACTGGTTGTAAAATAGCTCTTTCCATCTGGGAGGGCAGAAGAGTGCTGGATAACCTAAAAAGATTCAAACAGAAGATCTACATATAAAATATCACATCCACAGAAGACAAGACGCAGCCCAACTCCAAGTTACTCACTTATCTCGAAGCCTACACTAATAATTTTCATCCTCTTGCGCTGACTCTGCTACTTCTACAATACTAATTAAATAAATCCCAGAGGTCACAAGGTAAGGATAAAATTCTCAGTAATTAATCTGCTCAAATTGTAACTCAGTCTGATATCCCCCATGTTACAAATGAATCCTGTGACAAGCTTAAGATTCCTGAAGACATGGGGTGAAAAAATATTTCAGCGTGTGCCAAGGTATAATCAACATTTCCCTGTCATTAAGGTGCCACAATAGCTGACGAACTGCCAGCGTGTTCAGTATTGTAGCTGGGAGATAGCAGCCTTCCCTGAAGAACGGCTCGTACATGGAAAAGAACGACAAAATGGGCAAGAACAACAAAGATAAAAGCTTCTGACCTTTGCTCTGAACCGAAAATGTGAATCAGCAGAACGGGGTAGCAGTTTCTGTACGCTTTAATGTGCACCTCAGCATATTTTAAGTTAGTTGTACTCATACTTCACGCTCGTGTGATCAGAGAGATTCTCCTCCCCTACTCGTGGGCTTTGCTCGCGTGAGATCTGGTTTGCCACCACCAGCTCCCTCCTACACTATGGTGAACCAACGTAGTGGCTACCCTTTGGATCCAAAATTACACACATGCTATCAAATGGGAAAAACTGGGGAATAACAGCCACACCGAGGCTTTCAAAAGCACAGATGAGACGGAATCCTTGAGATCTGACCCTGCTGTTTTCTCAGGTCTGGCTGCAGCCGTTAGGAGGAAAGAATGGGAGAAAGGCGAGTGCTCACGTACACAGGGAAGAGAGGCAAGGAAATGTGTCTGTGAAGGGAAGTTAAACCTGAAGACACTAACCCTTGAAACACCAAAAGTTTATCTTAGTCTTGTAAAGGAGTCGACTTGCTAATAAGACTTGAGAGCTCTCCTTAATCAGCTTTGTGAGGACTAAAAACCACTCCTGTTGTTAGTCTTCTTGGGACCGTGAGTTTATTTCTCCCCCATCCGTCACTGCTTCTGGTGCTAACCTCTGGGAATCTCTCCTTCCAAGCATCAGAAATTGACTCTGCCCAGTGTACACTGTCATTTGAAACATCTGCTCCTCAGGCTTAACGAGACTGAATCAGCTTCCAATATGGACAAGGCACAGCGTCAAGAAATTAAACCTTTAAGCTGCTGCTGAGTACAGCCTCACGCTCCCATCACTGGCAGCAATCCTGCCTCACCTGACAGCTCTGCTCACTCCTTCTCCTCTCTTCCTATGGCAGTTACGAGAGGGATGGCTGCAGTTTCCTTGTCCCTTGGATGACCTGCATCATTTCCTTCCAGGAACCATGTGGCAGTTGCATCAAGTACCAACAGCAGAGGCTTCAGGGTGGTGACAGGGACAGCCACCTCCGCTTTCTGCTCAAGGAGCGGTGTCCAGGCTCCTCTCACTCAAAACACACGCAGACCAAGAGCTCTGCTCGCTACTCGAGCTCAGGGTCTGTCTGCTGGGACAATGATTTGAAAGACAAATTGTCACACCACAAGCGAACTGTACCACCCAGTACTGTCCTTCATGGGCCTCCCTCCTGTACAGATGCTGGGAAATAACAAGGGGAAACAACCAAAGCCCTAGATTTGAGATTTGCTGCTCTGAGACAGTTCCACTGCTACTCTGTGACTCCCACCTGAGCCTCCCAAACGTGCGGAGGAGACGAGAGAAACCTGCCTGCCCCTCTGCCGAGTCCACGTCAGGACAGTGTCTATCGCTCAGCTGTTTCGCATCTCTCACTCTGCTCCGTAGCATTTCCCTTGCCCTTGAAGGAATGCAGCTGGAAAGCAAGTGCTCAGGGACAGAGGGTGAGCAGCGGCACAGCTTGTCTGCTCTAGGAGAGCAGATGCTCACTTGTCCTGGGAGACATTTCCTCCAAAGGAAGCAGCAGAAGAGCTGAGGTGCCTTCTTTTCTTTCATCTCTGTTCCCCAAAGTCCCCTCTCCTCCAGCAAAGGACACGGGAATGCAAAGGGAAGGGTGGGAGAGGGGGTGCATCGCCACCTCATTTTGAAGTTAAGGGGTGAAGCAAAGGAAGGGTAAGAAGTAAGAACTGAGATGCCTGTTGCACCCCCTTCAACAGAAAGGAAAAGTCCCATTTCATACCCCCTCCCAGAGGACAGGTGATGGGGAAGGGAAGATAAAGCATAATATCGTATTTTTCCTAGCAGAGACAACAAAGGTAGCAAAGAGGAAGCCACGTATCAGCCCTCTCTTCCATCATTCCTCACTAAAGACAAGGCATCAGAAGTGTTTGTGCGGAGAGGAGGCAGTGGACAAACAATTGCTGTTTCCACCCCACTCCTTCTGAAGGAAGGGTGTGCGTATTGGGGGAAGGAGGAAGAGCTGAAGGTAAACCTCCACCCTCCCTCACCCTTTGTTTAGGAAATGGGAAGCATAACCAAGAAGGTTCTCGCACACCTTCCTTCCCGCTGTCTTCTGCATGTGCTGAGAAACAAGAAGATGCCCTGACCTCCTTTCCCGTGTCTCTGTACGCCAAGGTGTGAACGCCCAGATCCCCCTTTCCTCCAGGTGTACATGGATGGGGGGGGGCGAGAGAGGGAAAGACACCCAGTTCCCTTTTCCAGGGAAGTGGGTGAAGAGGTGCCCAGTACACCCCCTTCCCCATCGCATCCTTGGGGTGGGGAGGGGGTGTCCAGTGCCCCCTCTCTCAAGCGCACACTGAGGGATGCCCACACTGCTTCCCTTACCAGTATGGCTGGGAGGGTGGGATGCCCAGTGCCTCGTTGGGAGACTTGGCAGGGGAATTCCCAGTTCCTCCTGGCTCAGGCAGGTGTCAGAGATGGGCACCCAGGGTCTCCTCTCCCTGGAGAACATTTTGTCCTGTAACCCTTATCCCCAAATGCACATGGGCAGTGAGCGGTGCCCAGTCCCCTTGGCCACGCTGGTGCGACGGGAAGCGCTCAGACCCCCATTTACCTACTGGGGTACACTGGAAGAGCAGAAAAGGTGTCCCCATGACAGGGAGGGGACACGACAACACCCAGTGCAGGGTCCCTGCTGCCCAGCATCCCCTGTTGGGGACAACAGAGGGCAAGAAGCAGCCCAGACACCCCCCAGGTGCCCCCCTACGAGGATCCCACGGGGAAGGGGAACTCCCCGGTCCTGCTTGGAGGGGAAGGGGAGCTCCCCGGTCCCCCCGGGAGGGGAAGGGTCCCCTCGGGAGGGGACAGAGCAGCTCCCCGGTCCCCGGGGGAGGGAGGGCGGCACTCACGGTTCCAGTAGACGGGGTAGCTCTCGCCGTTGGCCACATCCACCTCGTAGAGCCCGCTCCGCACACACACCGGCTCCACCGCCGCCGCCTCCCCCTCCCGCGGCTCGGCCGTGCCGCCGTGTCCTAGGGCTCGGTAGGCCAATTCGATCCGTAACGAGTCGTAACCGATAAAAGGTTTCCAGGTTTTCCGGTCCTCCCGGTAGAACCAGCGCACCTCCTCGGCGCCCAGCTCCCGCACCACCTCATAGCGGGGCCGCCCGCCGCCCGGCCGCCTTCTGTCCGCCAGGGAGAAGCCGCTGTCGCCGCTCTCGCTGCTCGCCAGCCCCGCTCCCTCGCTGCCCTCGCCGCCCGTGCCCGTGGAGTAACGCAGCGAAGCACCGGTTTCGGCCGAATCGAAACAGCCGCCGGCCTCCTCACTCAGGCTGGGCTCTCGCGGCAGGGCGGCCGCCTCGGGCTCCCCGTCAGAGGAGGAGGTGGAGAGAGCGGTGCGGAGCGGCGGCGCGGGGCAGCGCGGCGGGCGGGTGAGGGGATGCTGCACCCCGCGGCTCGCCTCCTCCTCCGCTTCCTCCTCGCCGCGGGCCGACCCCTCGTAGTAGCCGCTGGCTTCGCCCGGCAGGTCCCAGGCGTCGTGAGGCGGGCCGGGCTCGGGGTAATCCATGCCGCAGAGCGCCCAGCCCAGCGGCGGTGCCGCCTCACCTCGCCCGCCCCCGCGCCGCCCCCCTCC
>VZTO01024948.1:190346-204839 GCA_013400615.1 Syrrhaptes paradoxus
CCACAGCGCTGCCCGGGTGCGGGACACCCTCAAACACAGCCTGCCAGCCCCATGTGCGGGTGTGAGACACCCTCAGACACAGCCTGCAGCCCCTACTCTGTGTGTGAGACACTCAAACACAGCCTACAGCTCCTACTCTGTGTGAGACAATCAAACACAGCCTATAGCCCCGTCTGCCTGTGAGACACCCTCAAAGGCAGCCTGCAGCCCCATGTGGGTATGCGAGACACCCTGAAACACAGCCTACAGCTCCTTCGCCGTGTGTGAGACACTCAGACATAGCCTGCAGCCCTGTCTGGGTGTGAGACACCCTCAAACACAGCCTACAGACACCCTCAGCCGCAGCCTATAGCTCTGGGTGCGTGAGACAGCCTCAAACACAGCCTACAGCTCCTGCTCCCTGTGAAACACCCTCAAATAGCATACAGCAGCCTCTGAGTGGGCGTGACAACCCCAAACATAACCCGTAGCCCTGTCTCAATGTCTGCACTTGAGGCCCCCTCAAGCACAGCCCCATCTCTGTGTGACAGGAGCCTTGAACGCGCGTGAGACCCCCAGAGCCCAGCCTGCTGCCTCGTGGGCACACACAACACCCGCCAACATGGCCTGTGGCCCTCCGCCTGGGTGCGGCACCCTGACACACAGACAGCGGCATTGAAGCACAACCTGAGGCCCAGCGGGTGTGGGACACCCTAAAGCACAACCTGCGGCCTCACAGGGGGGCGAAACACCCTGACACGAACCCTGTGTGTGAACACAAGCTGCAGCTTGGTGTGTTTATGGCTGATGCTTCTAAAACAACCCTCTGTGAGTGTGTCCAGAACCCCCAGGACACAAACTGTGGTCCCATGTGGGTGACAGATGCTCTTAAAGCACATCTTGCACCCTTGTGTGTGCGTGTGGGACAGCTTGCACGTCCTGCAGCCCCACGAGGGATGGGTGTCTGCCTTGTGAGGGGTGCTTGACACCCCCGTACTCATCCTCGGGACTTGTAGGGGTACCTGAACCCCCAAAACTCATCCTAGAGCCTTGTGGGGCTACCTGACACCCCAGCACTCATCCTAGAGCCTTGTGGGGGTACCTGAACTCCCAAAACTCATCCTAGAACCTTGTGGGGGTACCTGAACCCCCAGCACTCATCTTAGAGCCTTGTGGGGGCACCTGACACCCCCAGCACACATCCTAGACAGCTTGGCAGGGAGAGGTGGTCAGATTTGACCTCTGCTTGTTGGTGCAACACCTGTTTTCCCTTCCAACAACCTGCAGCCACCCTTGTGCAAGAGAGACCCCATTCCTCCAAACATGAGCTATGTCCCCCCCCCCCCCCCCCAGAACTGGAGGGGTTGGGGTTCCCCTGTGCTTGTTTGTGTGTGTGAGTGAGAAACACCCTCCTTCATCCCCAATACACACCTTGTAATCAGCAGGAGGGGGTGTTGAGATGCGTTATCGGTGTGATAAAACACCTGGCAGCCTGGAGCAGGAGAAAGGATGAGGGAGAGTGCCTGGGGTTTACACCTGTGTGAAACAACTCCTTGTCCCAACACACACACCCTCTGGCCGAGCGAGGGGCTGTGATGGATCACCTCTGCGGTGCCCGTCCTCCCCCCATCCTTTCTCATGGGTTGAGGGTTGTTGTGTGTGTGTGGGAAAAGAGAGAGACTCCCAGAAACACACCCTGGCTTACTGGGGTGGGGTCAGCTGTTTATGAGACACCCCCACTTTTCACAACATGCCTGGGAGGAAGGAGGCGGTGAGAGGGTACACGAGTGATACTCCTATCTCTGGGACACCTGGAAGGGTGAGGGAGCTGGTACCTGCGTGTTGGTCACATCTGTGTGTACAAACAACATCCCTGCTGCCTTATTCACCCATCACAACCAGCCAGGGTGCTGACCTGCAGCCTCAGCCATATACATCCCCCAGCTGATGGGGGGATGTGGGTGTGCGCAGGTTGTACCCCCATCCCAACCTTCGAACACACACATACACTTTTTCCTAAGGTAAAAACAGGGGAAGGGGATCTCCTGGATGTCACCTCTGCAGATGAATTACCCAAAACACCAAACTGCGCATGCTGATCTGCGATGGATGGCTGGGTTGTGTGTGTGTCAGGAAGATTTGCAGCAAAACCCCTCTCACAGCCCTGCTGCTAGCTCTGGAATTAAAACCAGGGTACAGCGTGTGTGTTCCCTGATTCCCCCATCTCCTACACATTCTGCTTGCCTCCATCCTACAGTCTCCGGCGACAAGGGGACTTCTGTGTGTTGCACAGCGTTATATGTCCAAAAATAGGTTTGTACTCTACCTCCTACGTCTGCTTTCAGCCAGGGAATCCTGTTAATGGAGTGTGTTAAAACACAGAGACAGACCGGAGTAAGTTCAGGCTGGAAGGGTAGGTGAAGCTTTTAAAAATGCTCGCTGCTGGTGTGTTGTTTCCTCAAGTCATTAAAATCACGCTGAAAGACTGCACGTGGATCCTTGAATGCCTTGGCAACACTTTTCAATCCTAAAAGCTCCAAGGACTCTGTTAGCATTCACGAGCCCCCACCACAGGAGCTTTGTGCATGCTTGTTCTACCTTTCAAATGGAGAAAGAGGAGAAAAAGAGATGAGATAAACAAGGTACAAGCAAGAAGCCAGGGGAGGAGGCCAGGGCAGCCAGGGCATCTGACCACATTGCTCGAGCAACAGGGACATGATCTGTTCAACTTGTCTTTTGCATTTCTAATGAACTTAAAAAAAACGTGCACACTGGAACTGGACTCTGAATTTCTGCAGCAGCTTCACCAAATATGAAATGCAGCAATGCCTCCTTTTTATCTTTGCTTACAACCCGGGTTGCTGTTAGCTCCAGTGGCCACAGCATTGCTTTGGAGTTAGCTCACTACAAAAGTCCCCGAAGTGCAGTTTTCCACTTTAAGGGTACGGACTAACCACGAGGTGCTTCTGCATTTCCAGATTATGTCTGTATGACCCTGCCCTGTGCTGGATATTTGTTCCTAAGTGTCGGACTTCACACTTGCCTGTCCCAAGACTTCCTTTAACTTAGCTCATTGTACCAAGTTCTTCGAAATATCCTCACCCCAGTAGTCTTTGTTTGCAAAAAAAACCTACTCCCATTAGTGCAATTGTAGTGTGGCCAGTCTTGAAAGTACCTCTCACAGTTCACAAATGATGCAATTGTCTTGTATTTTCTTGCAGACCCTAAATAAAACACAATGAATAGCAGGAATGCAAGTGCTTGCGAGAGTCCATTAGAAACAGTCTTTATTCATTGATGAATCCTTTATAACAAAGCCGTGTTAAGATCTCTCCATTAGCTATTTTTAAGCCATTTATTATGCACTCATATTGATTTTGTGTTAGGTTTTTTTTTTCCCCCTCAAATCTGGATACTGTGCAGCACTGAGTCAACAGTTATTGCTGTCGACCGTACCTGTGATTTTATTAAAGAACAAGATGAAATTTGTCCTTTGATAGGAATAATTTCTCATGAAAACTGCTGATTGCCTTCTCATTACATCTCCTCTCTCTACCTCCTTATTAATTGACACAAACCACTCTATTATACCCAGGTCAGGAGTGATACTGGACTAAGCAGCCTGAAATTACGTGGGCTTACCTCAGTCACGCTTTTCAAATATTGACACAACACTCTTTTTCTTCTTAGAAATGGTCTCCTGGACTGTTTCTAAGCTCTCACATTCCCACCTTATGTGAGAACAGTCAGCTGAAGAACCAGCTTTTAAAATGCCGACATGCAAGTCCTCTAGACCCACCGCTTTTAAAATGTGCTGTTTGATGTTCTTTCTTACATTGCTTGAATAGGAAGTGTTTCATCATCATTATATAATGTGACAATGGCATTCAGCTTTGTCCCAAATACAGGCAGGAAATATTTATCAAGCACTTCTGCTTTTTCTGTTTCACAGCTATCCAAATATGTTTGGATACACTGAGAGTATTAGTAATTGGACTTCACTAAAATATTGTTCAACAAATTAAGCAGGCTTCCAAAAAAAATCTTTGCTTACAACATGATATTTTCTGCACAGAGAACACTAAGTCTCTGGCTCTTTTAGAAGGGATGTTGGTCAAATGGGTTAAAAATCCCCCTTGTGAGTGTTTTACCCTACTGTCAGACATGGGAGGCTTCTCTGTTGAGGTTTTTCTTTTCCTCGAACACCAGCGATATTGGTACAGCTCTTATCCCAAGGTCAAAAGTGCCTTTCACTAGATCTGAAATGTTCTTCCAAAACCACAGCTCCGTGTTTCTTTACCCCTCCTGCAAGCAGCAGCAGAATCCCCTCCTAACTCTAAAAGACAAGAATTAAGGGGCAAGGAGAGGGTCATTCCTGTGGTATCAGACACTCTCTCTCTCAATGCAGCATTGTTCAATTGTACAGGCTTTTTCTTCCCCCCCCTTTTTTTTTTCCCTCTCTCATTGTTCCAGGGCAAACAAAGGAAAAAAGCCAAGTAGTGATCCCTGACAGAAATATTTACCCTTTCAGACTTTGATCTGGCGAAGCCCTGATGTCAAGTGTTCACCTCTGTGTCGGTGAGACTTGCAGAAAGCCAGGCACAGGCAGAACTGGAGCCATGCTGCTGGTGTGGGCTCAGCCACCAGTTTTCCTCCTGGCTCCTTCTTATCTCTTTCTGGATCTCCAGGGATATGGATTTTGCCCTTCTTGCAAGAGGGTAACTTGTTCAACAAGCCAAAGTGGGGTTTGATGGGACTAAGGGAAGAGTTTCTGTTATCATACAAACAAATATTGTCATAGAGATTCTGGACATGAATTATTGCTTGCTCTTTCTCTAAAACAAACAAAAAAAATCCTGGCCCTGCACTTTTCCCCTTGGTAAAGAAGGGGGCAAAGATTTGAAAGATGTAAAAGCATCAGAGGGACTGCACTCAGTCTTCCAGATAGGACCCCTTCAGCCGCTTCTGAGGAGTGTTAAAAAGGGGTTAGTCACCAGGTAGGCTTGCTTACTAAAATATCACTGTGTGTGTCTATTTGCAAGCACGTGCTGATAGAGGTGGATAAAAGACCTCTCCTGTAAATGTGATTGCAATCCAGGTACACGTCCTACACCAGAGATAGTCCTTCAAACCCAGGTACTTCTCCTCACAGAGCGTTGCCACAACCCATCCCCAAGGATGCCAACTGCTGCTCTGTGTACACGCTGTCCCGTAAATGATGCCATCTTCAGAGACAAGATATTTCCCCTCCTTCCAAGAGAGTTTGTCACATGTCTCTTGGCTCTGGGATTGGGTCAGTTCCCACTATTAGAGGGGTTGGTATCGTTGATTTTTTTTTCCTTGTAAGAGATGGTGAGCAGATAGATAGAAATAATGTAGACAAGGTTCTTCTGATGTTTTCAGCCAGCTGTAACATGATGCAGAAAGTGCCTGATGTTCCACCTTCTCCAGGTCTTTCATTAGGCAAAGACATTAAAATGTAATCTGAGAGTAAACATATTTCTTTCCATGGTGTTGTTTTTTTTTTTTTATTTTTTTTATTTTTTCCTGATGAGCTACTAAGAGTGTGGGCACACAGGAGGCAAATGAATTTTGTAGATCCAAGAACAATAAAGTTGACACAGATAATTTTTCAGGAGAGGGAGAGGAACAAGGAGATGGGTGTTGTATAACATTCTGGTAAGCCTTGACTGTGGACTTGACCAGCTCAAGGGCTCTGTATTCCTACTGTGCCAACTACTAAGCCAAGAGACAAACCATAGAGATCCTCCAGAGGAAACCATTGCAGGCCTTTGGGAAAATGGAAAACTGGTCCTTTTCTGTTAGACACTGAAGTAAAGAGTAGGAGGCCACTGTCAAAACCTGTCAAAAACTCTTATGCATAAGGATTCTAAAGTAACAAACCAAAAATACTCACTCACTCACTTGGGAGAGGGTTGACGTACACAGGGCTGGGGTAAGGAGGGTTTTGTAGCGGTGTGGGGCTGTGCTAGAGTTCACAGCTAAGGACCTTGGGTCAGATGGGGAGTGAAGAAATTTTAAAGCCCTCTGTACCAGAGTCACGAGGTCTGGAGGGTTACACACAAGTGTTTCGTCTCATAATGACACCCACAAGCATTGCTGGAGTTGCAGGACCTTGGGAACACTTGGCACTAGAAGTGGCTTTGAGGTCACTGTCAGCGTGATGGTGTGTGAAATCCCGGCTTTACTGAGACCCGTGTGAGTATTGCCATTGATTTCAGCAGGGTTAAAAAATCACCCGCCCTCTGTGGTTCATCCTTTCCCCTCCCAAGTGTTTTTGTTAATTGATCACAATCCGCTGGATGTATTTCTGGCTCAAACTTGAGATAACTGTTACGCGTGAAGAATTGTAAGAGAGACAAAATGTATTACACAGTACATGCTGTTCTGGGAAAGCATAGTAGCAGTGCTCGTTATGGAATCCTTGAGATTTAACTTCAGGCATGCAAGCAGCAGTGGAAAAACTCATGTAAAGTCATGTACTGCCTTAAAAGCCTTACTAAAGCAGGGGCTGATTGAGAAGACCTTGAAGCATGAATCTGCAGAGATGTGCACATTGCCTCTTGGTAAGATAACACCCAATAGTAGGTGAGAGACCTCGGATCATCTGACACCATCCTATTGCCCAGAGGGAGTGTCCTTAGGACCTGTTTTTTTAGCAGACAAAATGGGATCTCTGCTGCCTGTGGCTGCAGCACGGGTGGAAATGTGCAGGAGGGTTGTGGAAAGCTGCTACGGTAGCGTGCGGACAGAGACGCTGTCCCTGTCGTCTGGCTGGGGCTGTTGGTCAGTCAGCTGACAGCCAGGACCAGATTCCAGCTATAAATATATCACCTTTCGTTCATGATGTGGAAGCGCTTTTATCAAAAGCCTCCCATTCCTATGGGGCCTCGGGACACTCCGGTTTTGCTCTTTGCTGAATATTCCACCTTCTTTGTTCTGCCTCCGTCGCCAGCTTTACTCACTTCTCCTCTAAGGTACCGTTAAAAGGTCTCTTTTGTGTCGTGTCTGGCAGGTGGACTGAACTGTAGTTTTTCAAGCCTGAGAGGGACTGAATGCCAGAAAGCCAGAGAGCCCGGGCCAGCGGTGCAGGCAGGAGATCGCCTTTCTATTTCTGGTGGAAGTACTCTTATAGCAAGTAGTAAAGAACCTGGCAAGGAAAGTTGGGAGGGGGGCCTCGGAGAGTGAGATCTTTCCAGTTAAGCTTATTTAACCTTTACATTATCCAAGATCGCTGCTGTCTGATAGCCTGCAATGAGACACTCTGTACTCATATGGTACAGGCGGATCAAAAAATAAAAGAAAGAACAAGCATCTGATGTGGAAAATCTTCCTGCGGTAGAAAATCTGACTGTGGTAGGAAAGCTGATTGTAGTGGAAATCTTCCAAAGACTCAGATTATTTAAAAGGCCACGTGAAGAAATTTCTTCTCCATTTCTTTGCAGAGGTAGACAACCATCTAACTGTGAAATACACCTTTTTGCTTCCCAATGATTCGTGTTCTTTTACATCAACATACCATCCCAAAATTCCCCATTTATGCCATGCATAGTGACATAGAAGAACATTTCCAGCACCTCCCTCCTGGGTGGCATGGATGGGGACACTGCATGGCTGCTTGGTGGAGTGGATTCCTCCCGCTTTTGGTGTGTGGATGTCCCTGGGCTGGCATAATTGCAGCAACTGAAACCTTTCTGAATATTTTCCCTTCTTCATCATAGCCCTTCCCAGCGTATTCCAGCTTTCCAAAGCCTTCCTGGGAAAAGGCTTATTGGCTATTTAAGTCCGAGGTCTCAGCCCAAGTGAACTGTGGGAGTGAGAAGCTCAGTTGTGTACACCAAGGTTGTAAAGCAAGTTGCAATGGGTGGATCTGCAAAACAGCGACATCTTGAATGATCCTTGCCCCGTTCCCCAAACAGGTCCTGGTGCTGGGAAACAGGTGCCTGCCCTCTCAGATTGGCTCAGTACAGATGCGGCATTCTGGGTGGGTGAGGGATGAGCCAATGGTTTGTGTCACTCTCACTGCATCTGATTCCACACCCTAATCTGTGGGTTTGTTTTTCCTAGGGGACTTTATCACTTGGATATTACATGGGATTTGTGCTTCATAAGGAAGATTCTGGTAATAGAGTCACATCTGCAAAACTGGTGTCAGCGCTGCAATTGGCTTGCTGAGCCGCTCGAGTGATGACAGGTTTAATGACGTGAACATCCATATTCAGGCAGTAATGTTCCATACCTTATTCTGTTTTTACAGTGATTTTTCTTATTCTGTTCCTGATGGGAGAGGAGTAAAATGAGAGCTACATTCTGTATTCTCACCCTTCCTGTCCCGAGTGGGTGGCCAGCACTACAGATCATGACTTGGGAAGGTAAAATACCATCAGCCAAGGTGGACACGCTGCAATTGGACCTCACGGGGCAGATAAAACTCCAAACAGAGGGTCTGTTTGTCCATCATGTTCTGTTCATGTCCTTAAGCAAATGGAGAGAAGGACTTTCCCAGGAGGAGGTATCTGTATGGCTTTATTGTTGTGGCTTCTGCATCCATGAAGTCTTGGACTCCTAACAAGCATCCAGGTGCCGGGAGTGGACCTTTCCTTGCCTTGTATCTGAGACAGACCCCAGTAAGAGTAGCCCAGCAAGTGACTGTCCTTTCTGCTGCCTTTTATGATGCCCTGAAAATGGCTTAAAATGAAAGGCACAACTTCCACTCTTGCTACTGTTCTTACAAGGTTTCTTTTTCTTCTCCATCAATTGCGCCTGCTTTTCTTCTTTCCTTCCCTAAGGCCTAGCAGTGCCAGCGAAAATTCCACATTTTGCAACTGTTGTAACTGGTTTTTGATGCTGGAAAAGCAATATCCAAGGAAAGAGGCCAAAGCTAGCAAAAATGTGTCAGGTTTCAGGGTTGCTGATAAGACGGGGAAAGTGTCTGTTTCCCCAGCAGCCAAATCACAAATGACAGTTGAAATCAAGCAGTGATTTCTATTTTTATTTGTCTTTTCTCTCTACTTTACCTTGCTTTCATCATATCTTTTTATAAAAAGAAAGCAAGAGCCTATTGCTTCTATTGCTTGGAGAAAGCCAGAGATTTTGGCTTTTTTTTTGTGTGCGTGTGTGTGTGTGTGTGTGCAGCCTCTGTCCCTTTGTGGGACCAAGAACAGAAGCAAGGACATCAGCCTCTCCTACGGATTATGTGGCAGACTAAACGCCTACAACACAGGCTACCCTTGACATTGAGGTTTTTTGTAGGATTTGGTTAAGTCTCACATGCTCACTTCATTTGGATCAAAATATTAGGTCACTTCTTTCCCTTGCGACTCTGATTGTTAAACATCCAAGCTTTGATAAAAGTTTGAGCACCTTTGCCATGTGTTTTTAGGACAAGGATTGCAAAAACCTCTGAGCCGTGTTGTCCCAGCAGCGGGCTCGTGGCCACAGTTTTGGGTACAGTTGACGCTATGCTTCAAAAAACCAACCCTCTGCCTTGTGACTTTCTCTTTGCATCCCTCCCTTTCTCTGCCATCCAGCTTTTTCTCTTTATGTGGCTTGTGGATGCTTCGGATCATGGACGTGCCAGCGAACAATACCCATCTCTGTGTCTGTGCTCAGCATGAATAAAATGCTCCCCACACACAGCTCTGTGTAGGATAGCATAGGATGCTGCTCGTGTTTTTGGTGGTGCCCTCTTCCTCGGACCAGAAGCTCACCCCCTTCATGGGTTCAGTCTGTCGGATCAGCTTTGCTCAGAGCAGCCAGGAGAAGCTCCTTGTTTTCACCTCCGGCTGCTGGTGCCTGTTCTAAATCAGTCAATAGTGCTTGAGTGGAAGGGCTGTTTGACTCGATGTGAATTCATTAGTGAACTTCTCCAAGGGTTTGGTTCAATCAAGGCAGCAGGAGCCTTTCCAGGAGCTTCCACATGCTTCAGGACCATCTCCTCTTGGTTTGTGTATTTTACTCAAATGTTGGTAGGGGAGGCACCTCTAGTGTCTTCCCTCCCCACCCTGAGGATGATATGGGGTCTTTTCTCCCTTCTTCACCCCAGCCTTGCTTTGGGCTTTCCTCCAGCTGCGCTGCAGATGTCCCAGCAGGCCCTTTGTGGCTGTCCCCCACCCAGTGTCCTGGAGGCATGAAACTGGTGGAGGAAGGCTTGTCCCACACCCAGCACCCAGCCCTCTCACCGCCTCCATTCCCCAAGCTGGGACGATGGAGCATGGAAGGAGGGAGGGCTCCCCTGGGAGCCGGTGGGCACCGAGCTTGTCCTCAGAGCCAGGGGACAGCAGGACAGGGCGATGCAAAGAGCAAACCCAGGTACCATGAAAACAAACCTCTTTATCCTGCAAAGCAGCACAAATGATGAAAAATATCTCTGTACAGCCTGCTCCTTCCTCAACCCCACCGCAACCCACCTTATTGTACATAGAAAGTTGACTCTAGGCAGCAAATTTTGGAAATTCAAGCTTCCTTCTGGGTTGATTTCAGCCTGGTTCATAAAGTGCGGCTTGGTTAATTGTTCTTTAAGATCTAAAATCTCTTTTGTATCACAATTTGATTTGCACATGATGATGCTCATTGATTTTGGATCATGCTTCCTTTCCAGCTGGCAATCCAGAAATGCCTCGTCAAGTGGGAACATCTCTAGCTTGTCCAGAAGGCTTTAATAGTGCTTAATAAATATGTTTATGAATGGTTTAAAGGCTTAAACCAAAAAAGGACCACTGTGCTGGGTGACAGACAGAGAGGTGCAACCATGTTTGCCCCCAAAAAAGTGCAAATCCTAGGGAGAAACTGAAAAATCAAGAAAAAGGAAATGTTTTAACATGTCAGAGCATAAAGTGTCAGAGCATTGAATGATTGAATGGTTCGTGGAAGGGCACACGGGACTCTTGCAGAGTCTGGACGTGAATCCAGATCAGAAGGTATCTTAAAGATACCTTGAAGGAGTGGGGGAAAATCTCCGTGATGAAAACAGCGCTACAAGGAACGGCTGAGGGAAAGGGCTCGTGTCTCCCTGCTTCCAGACCATCCTCCTGTCTTGGCAGGAGGAGAACATTAATGCTGGGGATGCAGGAGGTTGATGCACAGACCTTTCGCCCAGCTCGGGGAAGGCACAACTGTGTCCGTGCTCTGCAAAAGGCAATTTCAGACGTGCGAGCACAGCTAAGCTGGTTGCATTTCTGTGTTAGATAAGTACTGATGGATAAATAGCTGCCAAGTGGTTAAATAACTGGCTTATTATTATTTTTTTTACTTTTTTCCTGGAGTTTGCTAGTTTTTCTTCAACAAGAGCATCTCAAGTGTTTGGAACCCATCTGCAGTGACTGTGCATCCAACGTTGTCCAAAAGGCTATGATGGAGGGATCAGAGATTTAAACTTCCTACCCCTGTGGCTCGTTACAAGCATCATTAAACGCAGTCTTCTCAAACTTACCCTGTGATGATGAGGCACTGCTTTTTTTTCCCATCCCACCTCCATATTTTCATTCCCAGATTTGCCCACTGGTGGAGAGTGGAAACACTGGCTCGTGGAAACACAGCCCTTCATTGCTGCGGGTAAAATGCTGATTTTTCCATGTCATGGAGCTTCTGTGAAGCATCACCAGGAAATAATACAGCAAGGGTGGTTAGAATCCATATAGAAATTTTAGTAATAGGTCCAATTACAAAAAATCAGCACACACTTGAGCCTCACACACAAATCTGTGCTTTTCAGATGTGCCTTTGGTCTCTGCAGGAATCGGACCGCTTAAATGAAAGAAAATAAATATAGAAACAATTAAAACCCTTCTTTCTGTGAGATGTTTCCTTCCTAAGATAATAAGACATCTTCTGCAGTGTATGATAATGATAAATACATAGGAATCGGAACCACACCTGGATCCTTGCTCTGCACACAGCCTAGAGCTTACTTTCAGTGTAAAAATTATATCATTCGGAATTTCTTGAAGGGCAATGGCTGGAGGTTGAAATTTTCTTATTAGGCAATATTAATCGGATTAAGGCTGAGCTAATCAAAGATGTGAGGAGTCGGCTCCAGCTCTGCTTGGCAGCATGAAGCCTGCTAAGCCAAGTGCCACAGATGCTGAGACATTCCTTCATACGATATGAGCCAAGTCCTGCAAACTGCCAAGTGCTTCCTCTGAAATTCATGGGAACTGGGAGCGTGTGGCACCTGGCAAGACCAAACTTGCTGTAAAACAACAAAAAAAAAACAACCCAAACAACCCCTTTGGAAAGGACAGGGTTTGCATACCAGAACCTGGTGTAATAAACTGACTGTGGCCCCAGTCATGCCATTCAAGAGCAGGATCACAGTGTAGGAAATCTTGCAAACCAGGATGGGGAGTCTGCAGCCTGAGCATTTACAAATTGGAATTTCATTCATGCAGCCCTGATCACAAGGCTCATTCTTCCGTGGTTTTACAATCAAATCTTGGCTAATGGGTTAGTAAAGCCTATTTTGCCCTGAGAAAGGAAGAGGTTCCCCACTGTTGTTGCTGAAAAACATCAGACCCATTGCACAACTCTGCTGGGAAACACGCAGAGGCGCTCAGCAGCTACTCAGCCAGCTTGTGCCTAGACTTGTGTTCTGGTTCAACCTGGCAGGCAGTAAACACCACACAGCCGCTCGCTCACTCCCCCCGCAGAGGGATGGGGGAGAGAATAGGAGAAAAGGTAAAAGTCATGGCTTGAGATAAAGGCAGTTTAATAGGACAGAAAAGGAAGGGAAAACATAATAATGATAAAAGAATATACAAAACAAATGATACAAAATGCAATTGCTTACCAACCGCTGATCGATGCCTGGCCAAGCAGCTGCCGCCCCCCCGCCAACTCCCCCCAGTTTTATTGTTCAGCACGACGTTATAGGGTGTGGAATATCTCTTTGGCCAGTTTGGGTCAGCTGTCCTGGCTGTGTTCCCTCCCAACTTCTTGTACACACCAGCTTCCTCGCTGGCAGGGCAGCACGAGNTGTGAGTGCCAAATTTTTAAGCTTCACAATCCAGATGTACAAAGCCAAACGTGCTGATGAGATATGCACCCACATCTTAAGAGAAGGTCCCCATGGTTCACCAGCACCTCAGCTCTGCAGAAGGGTAGCTCAGGTTTTGCTGGAGTTGTGGTAGTGGGTAGGAAACCCCAGGAGAGGGTGAGATCTCATGGCCAAAACCGATAGCAGAACAAAAGAACCAAAGGGCAGAACTGCCTTGCCAAACCTTCTGCGTTTTGATATTTGTGTTTTTGATATTTTGTGTTTTGAATCTCATCTGTTTAGGTATTTTCCTGAAGCGAAGTTCATGGGTGTTGTCATGAGGGTTTTTTTAATCCTTCCTGCAGCACAAAGCTGCTCCAAATCTAGCTTACCTGGCAGCTGACATCCTTTCTTACTAGTGATTCTTATCTCCGAGTTGAGCAAAGTTCTTGAAATATGCTTTCATGTGATCTGGAAGCAGGTTGAGCTGAAGAAGGAACTGGTTGGCCAGTGTGAGATGCAAGGGAGATTACAGGGACCTTGCATCAGCCCTGCACAAACAGTGAGCTGGCTGTTGGAGCCAGCAAGAAGCAATAATCAGGGCTCACCCCAAAAATGTTTGGGGCATCTGGTTTGCTGGGGGTGTGACTAAACCTCTGGCATAGAGGTGTTTATGAGCTTTGGCACAGATCCCTGGCTAATTCCTCCTTGACTGTGCAGCCGTCCTCGTGCGGCTCTCAGCCTGGGATTCTCTGCTCGGACCCTTTTCCTGCAGCAGAAAGAAGATATTTTTGAGTGCTTCCTCCTGGAGCCAGTGTGCATTCACACAGTGAGCCCTATGTTACTCAAATTTTTCTGTTATCTCACCTACTCCAGCCCCCATGAGCTGGACAATGAAATTTGACCTAACCCTGAAGACATGTAACACGGTCTAGCTCGCTGGGGCATCAGAAGTCAGTTTAAGCGACCTTGTCTTTCCTTACACGTTCACTGCCCTACTTCAGCCTGTAGGTCCCACTAATTTTGCTGTTTGCACGTCCCTGTTTCTCAGGGGAAAACTTTTGGATTTTATTATTATCATATAATGATTTGATCCCAAATCTACTCCAAATGAGAGAAGTGTATAGAAGGAAGGTGGCTTGTTCTGGTATGAGGACCTCACACAATACAGCCATGAACATTCTGTAGTAATGGCTGGTCCCAGGATGCTACTGGGGCATGATCCTTGCTCTGCTTTTGAGACAGTCAAAATGCAAATGCTCTTTTGAGGATTTTCTGCAGGCCTGGGTTGAATGCCAGGGGATGCAGGTCTAGAACTTAAATTTAGTGCCAGCCCTTGGCATCAGAGATCAGTCTTGGCCCAGGAATAAAGTGGCACTTGGGCAGGAGTTACATGACTGGCCGTGCACCACCGTTTAGTCGTACATAATGAAGCAGTGGTTGAAATGGCAAATGCTTGCTGGACATTGCCTGACAGCTAGGGATGCTGTGAGCCAGTAGAGTCACAGAATCATGGAATC
>VZTO01024949.1:0-18611 GCA_013400615.1 Syrrhaptes paradoxus
TCTTCGTGGCCCTCCTCTGAACTACACTATTTACTTCTTGCTAGTCCACTATGAAGATTTTTAATAACATGATGACTGAACAAAAGTGGCAAAAATTTGGGACTTCCTGCATTAAGAACAGTCAAACACCCTAAGGATAAGTGGTCTGGAAACAACACAACCAGTTCCACAGGACTATGCACCAAACCCAAGATACACACTCTTCACAATACCTCTAAACTACGTATGTTTCCTTCTTTTTAGCAGGGGATGCAGTATGTTACCAGCTTCTTGGAAGCGTGTTTTTGAACATCTCCAACAGTACAAACAATACACATAGAGGCATACACACGCATGAGTGCTTGCCTTCTTTTGTATGAGTGGCACACTCGCTAGATTGCAGATTAAAGCAGTTCAGTGACCTGAGAAGACAGTGCCGTTACATGCTTCATAGGACAGAACACAAGACACTTGAGAAGACACAAGTCAGAAATAAATCATCTGAATGCTAAATTACCCACTTGGAAGCCTCTTAAGAGTCCAGATGTATTTGCATGCAGACACCCCAGCACTCTAAGCACTTTTTTCCTTGCGGTTTGGTTTTGTTCTACAATTATCTGACATCGCTCACTCTCTGCACAGCTTGGTCTTTAGCGTCACTTTCCTGCGGTGCCTTTGGATGGACACCCCCCCCGCTCGGGACACTGAAGAACCGCGGAAGCGCAGGGCAGCCGCCGGGGCATGGCTGTGCTCTGGGGAGCAGCAGGTGTGCAGGGACGGGCGAGCCCCTAAAGGCACAGAGGGCTGAAAGCCACGGAAACGTACGCCCGGCAAAGCCCCGGGCCCCGACAGGGGAGCAGAAGCGCGGGCGGGAGCTGTCCCCGCGGTATCTGATCACGCAGGGAGCAGCCGGGGCGGGCGGCGCCGCAGCACCTCGGCGGGACGCGTTTCTCTACGCAGAAAAGGCAGCGGGGATGCCAGCGCGGGTGGGGAGGAAGGTCGAGGTGCTGCCTGTGGCTGGGGTGGGCCTGTGCACGGCGTCGGCTTTTTGCGCCAGCAGGGAGCAGAGCGGTGAGACAGAAGCGAGATGCCCATCAGAGCGGAAGAGCTGGCCGGTATCAGCCGCCTCACCGCCCCCTGCTTGCTTTACGGCAGTGTCGCGCCGCGCCGGCTCTTTGCGGCAGCGGAACCGGCAGGCCGGAAGGCAGGTGCGCGGCGGGCTCGGGCGGGCGGGGGTCTGGCGGCTGCGCGGGGTGGACGGGGGAGCGGGTGGGTTGACGGGCTGCGGAGGTGGCCTGGGTGGTGAGCAGCGGCCGGACCCGGCCTTGCTCCGGCAGAGGGGGCGAGTGTTGCCCGGCAGCGCGGTGTTAACGGCCGGTGCGGAGCCGCGGCCTGGCCCCTCGGCGGGGAGCGGGGCCACTCGGCCCTCCCCAGTGGCGATGCGTGTCTGCCCGCCGGTGCGCGGGTCTCTGCCCGCAGCCCTTGGGGGGTAGGCTGAGGTAGGGAAGGAGGCGGGGAGGGGAGTGGTGCTGGGCTGCCGGCAGGGTCCGGCAGCTTTGGGGCAGTGAGGCCGCTCCAGGCCTTGCCTCCCGCCGGCCGCCTCCGGGCAGGGCCCCGCGGTGACCGGGCAGGGTGCCCCGGGCCGGCAGCATGGCCGGGCCCCGCCGCTTGGCGGGTGGTACAAGATCATGAATAAAGGCCGAGTCCCTTTCGTCTGTCGTTCTGTTTCTGGTCTTGGCCTCAGTGTGATTATTGAAACGGGTATAACAGGAGTGGTGTCAAGTGGGAAAGGCAGCGGTGTTGAACTGGCCTGAATAATTTCGGTACTTGCTGCTGGTATTAAAAAATGAAGGCAAGTAGAAATGAAGAATGAAAACCCAGCACGTGGTCATGGAGAATGTTTTTCCATTTCAAGTACTACTTGCTTCATTTTGGTTGGTAAGAGGAAATCGACAGCTTTGCTTGTAAAATGCGTGATGGTCTCCAGTGTACGAAGGCATTACCTTCAGCAGAGTGTATCATGTTGGAGCTCAAATAATACCTTTACTTAAAAGCTTTTATGACTTGTGAATTTAGATTTTATTGCTTTTAATATGGTAACACCTGTGTACATCCTTTTAAATTCTCAGACCTTTTAAAGGATTGACTGTGAAATAGTACTCTTGAAGTGGAACTGGTAGTCTTCACTTTTGCAGAAATTAGATCTAATAGTCAAGCTTAGTTATTTTCTTGAGGATAGATCTGAGTCTAGTCAATGAATAGGAAAAATATTAGAAATTCCAGAGAAGATACAACAGGGGTTATGTATGTCCGCAAGGTAGGTTGCAGAGATAAATTTTTATCAGGAAGAAAACCAAAACAACTGTCAGTTCAGATGCAAGCTGAGGTGCTGAGTCTAAGTAAACACTCACTGCTTTTCAGCAGATGCCATAATAAAATAATTTCCTTTGCCTCTGGCTTGCTTCTGGCTGTGACAGGGTAAACTTGCATCGTCCTGAAATTAGTTGTGTAGATACTTGGAGGAACTCTTCCCTTTTATGTGGCAAAGCTGACCAACTCCCAGCTAGGGCCTTTTTGCATTGTAAAAACTAGTTTAAATGTTAGACCTGCTCAGCTTTCTCTAAAGCTATCTTGGCCTTTAGAAGAGCTGAGTTCACTAGTTCCATTGAATCAGAGGGAAGGTAAGAAATTGTCAAAATATTTTGTTTTGGCAGTTGTGTGTTTACAGAGCTTTGAAGCTAAACCTGAAGTGATAGGTAGGCTTTCTGGTTTTAGAATTGAAAGGAGTGCACGCTGGTCT
Organism: Syrrhaptes paradoxus; assembly: GCA_013400615.1. Taxonomy (NCBI): domain Eukaryota; kingdom Metazoa; phylum Chordata; class Aves; order Pterocliformes; family Pteroclidae; genus Syrrhaptes; species Syrrhaptes paradoxus. Next base: position 2,780 of record VZTO01024949.1, read on the forward strand.
TTTTCACCCATTTGTTTTCTTCTTGTTCCTTTCTGCAGCTGTCCTGTGTATTTGAAATATATCAGTGTGTTTCTCTTCCCAGTAACCTATCTAACCTGAGTTTGTTGTATCTTTCCTAGTAGCTAATATCTTCTACATCGCTGGTCACTTGTTATTCCCCAGTGCATCCTTCTAAACTGGTATGTGTCTTTCTAGAGAAAAGGTGCGTAACAAACACAACAGTACTCTAATGCAGTCTTTTTATACTGACTGGTGGAAGGACAACATGGTATATTTTAAGGCCTTGCTCTTGTCTTTGAATATTGTCCTAGTTTCAGCTGGGATAGAGTTAATTTTCTTCCTAGTAGCTGGTATAGTGCTGTTTTTTGAATTTAGGATGAGAACAATGTTGATAACGCACTGATGTTTTAATTGTTTCAGAGCAGTGCTTACACTAAGTCAAGGACTTTCCAGCTTCTCATGCGGCCCTGCCAGCGAATAGGCTGGGGGTGCACAAGAAGCTGGGAGGGGACACAGCCGGGACAGATGACCCAAACTGGCCAAAGGGATGTTGCATACCATCTGACATCATGTATAAACTGGGGAGAGTTGGCCAGGAGGCTGCTATTGCTGCTTGGGACTGTCAGGGTGTTGGTTGGCAGGTGATGAGCAGTTGCACTGTGCATCACTTGTTTTGTATATTCTTTTATAATTATTATTACTTATTTCTTTGCTGTGCTATTAAACTGTCTTTATCTCAACCCGCAAGTTTTCTCACTTCTGTTCTTCCCATTCTCCTCCCCATCCCACCAGGGAGGGGGGAGTAAGAGAGCAGCTGGGTGGGCCTTCATTGCTGGGTGGGGTTAAACCATAACACGTGCATTCAAATATTTCTAAAACATGGATAGAAATGCTTATATCTGTATCAACCACTCCTTTCTTTGAAACTGGTGAACTGAGTTGATTAGTGAGTCTGTATTTGGAAACTGGATTCTGATTAATTTATTCAAGAAATGTGAAGGCATTGTTTTTAGCTCCTGCTCTAAGGGGGAATGATTTGTCCTCTCCTTGAAAGATGAAGGAAGAGTCAAGGGGATCTCTGAAAGTCCTCTCTAACATTTCTTTCAAGAAATCTATTATTTATGGTGAGTTGACCCCAGCTAGCAGCCGAACACCCACCTAGACTCTCACTCACTTCCTTCTATTGTGAGATGAGGAGAAAATAGGAGATGTGTAACAGTTGCTTGGGAAGACAAAGACTAGAAGTATGGATGCCCCCCCCTCCCTTCTCCTTTCTCCAAGTATTACTAGAGATATAATGGAGTTATTTTATTTTTCATTATATCAGCCAAGAATACTAACATTATGCCTTAGTTATTGTTCTCCTTCCTATTTTCTTATGGAATAAGCACACAGTTCTGATGTTTACAAGCTTGGTGAAAAGATGGTTAGGGGTCTTCTTGCTGTAGGAAACCATAGAGGTGTCTTTCTCAAAGTGTCTTGCCAACAGATATTGCCAACGCTGTAGGCAGACAGCCCAGGAAGGGTGGGCAGCAGCTGTTAAGTCTTGATTTTAGTTTGCATGTATTGTAATATTACTGGAATACATCTCTACTTTCTTTTTTTAGTTCTAGCTGTAAACTGTATTAATAATAAATTATCAATTAGGAAGCTGCCATTTGCTGGTCATCAAATACCTGATGTGCTGTTTGAAGTGCCTGTATGGCATGTGAGTTCTGAAGAGAGCTCATAAGGGACTCTTGTATCTAATAATAGTACTTTATGGGACTATGTGTCTATTCAAGAGCTGAGTGTTGTTTAAATGTATTTTTAATTTTTTTTTCTTCTTGGTAGAGGGGCTACCTGTAAAGGGAATATGCATGTTTTCAGGCTACATGGGGGTATTTAAAAAGGTGCTCATTGCGTTTTTTTCATAAATTTTTAAGCTGAGATTTTGGCTATTTTTTCCCTACATCATTCCAATGTTAAAGAACAGATTAGAATCCTTTATATTTAAGCCAAATTGAAAGTGGACAGTGGAAAGCTGCCTTAGGAGAGCTTCTGGCATTTCTGTTACAACCTTGTGTTTGTTTACGACTGTTTTCAAGGGAGGACTTCTGGGCAGCAGGAGGAAGGTCTGAAGAGGGAGGCACCCTAAAATGTACTAGGAGGCTGGTGTGGTTTGGACTGTGATTTCAACTCCTCCTCGGCTGGAAAAGCCTGTCATGATAGGTTGATTTCTGGGCATCTGTGTGCATCTTCCCTGCACTTCACTGTTTGACCACCTTATGTCAAACAGTGAGCTCTATGCTGGAAGATATTGGTCAAGCTCTTCTGAAAGGCAAGACAAACTTTCACTTTTTTAACCCCTGAGCTGGACTGAAGCTTCAGTGTACCATGACAAGTATCTTATAAGAGAGGACTGCTAGACCAAGAGAGATTTGTTCGTGTGGACACGCCTTTGGAAAATTATTTAAATAAGTGGACAGAGAATTTTTGGAGGAATGTTTGAAAGACTGAGAGGTAGCACAGTGCTAACAAATAATGGAAGATATTGGTCAAATACCTACCGTGAACAGTACGACTTAGGTATCTTAGTTGGAGTAACTGGATACACAGGTTGCTATTTTGTACTTTCAGGTATGCATCTGTAAAATAAATGTCTCATTTTGGTCCTACTCATTTTATGCTGCTGAAACAGCCGGAAGGTGAAGTATAATTGCTTTCTTCCTGGTAGTCCCTTTTTCCTTGAAGAGTCCTTTGGTGTTTTCTTCTGTCTACCAAACATGAGAAACATTTCTCAAAAGCAAATAAAAAGCAGAACCCAATCTTAGTTGTATACCAATCTCATGAGGCAAGTGTAATTTATCTTGTCTCTTGAAAGCTAATTATTCAGTTAACTTTACTTGCTTCCTGAGCTTTGGATATCCCAACAGTAAACTTCTATTATATGCATTGGTATTTCAGTTAATTAAAGATATTTTGTATTATCCAAAAGTGACTTTCTTATTAGGGCTTTATTATTTAAAAAAGTTAATAAAAATAAGTAAAGTAATATTTTTGCCCTACCAAAGCAGAGGTCCAGTTTATTAACTTCAGTGGTATTAATCTGAGTCATTATCTCTTCTGCTTACAGGATGTTATTAATTCCAAAAAGGTGTTTGGATTTTTACTATATGTCATAGTTTCTATGTCCAGGCCTAGCTGTGTGTTTTCCGTGAGAGAGGTACCTAACTGCACACTGAAGCTGATATTATTTTTGATAATTCCTCACATTAATCTGTCTTGGTTGCATAAAGGTGCTTGCACTGGTTTTTAGAGGTAGTATTTGACAAATATTTCTGGAAGAGATATAATGTGACGATTTTTACCTCTTGCACAATTATGTTACACTTAAATGCTTTGTGTAGAATGCCAATAGCTATATCTTTGCAAGAACATTTTCCGATATTATTTTCTGGTTCTTGCTTTTCTTTTTGGGTTGCTGAAGGATTTTGACATGTGGATGTATCCATTCTTTCCCTTCATGTAGTGTAAGGTCAGTTCACCCTTCCAAATCAATTTCACTGATATTTTGGAATGAGTTGTTAGGGGAGACCAACCCAAAGGTTTGACTTGATCTGTGCAGAATATTATTTTTAAAGCAGACTACACACAGCAGAGAAATACAGATTCTTTCTCTTCTTGCCTTCCCATTAGAGCTCAGAAGAAAGACAAAAGCTTTTATTCATAGAATCATAGAATGGTTTGGGTTGTAAAGGACCTTAAAGATCATTGAGTTCCAACCCCCCTGCCCCAGGCAGGGACACCCTCCACTAGACCAGGTTGCTCAAAGCCTCATCCAGCCTGGCCTTGAACACCTCCAGGGATGGGGCATCCACAGCTTCCCTGGGCAACCTGTTCCAGTGTCTCACCACCCTCACTGTGAAAAATTTCTTCCTAATATCTAGTCTAAATCTGACTTCTTTCAACTTAAAACCATTACCCCTTGTCCTATCACTACAGTCCCTGATAAAGAGTGCCTCCCCATCTCTCTTGTAGCCCCCTTCAGGTACTGGAAGGCTGCTCTAAAGTCTCCCTGGAGCCTTATCTTCTCCAGGCTGAACACCCCCTACTCTCTCAGCCTGTCCTCATAGGGGAGGTGCTCCAGCCCTCTGACCATCTTTGTGGCCCTCCTCTAGACCTGTTCCAACAGGTCCATGTCTTTCCTGTGCTGAGGACTCCAGAGCTGGATGCAGGACTCCAAGTGGGGTCTCACGAGAGCAGAGTACAGGGGGAGAATCACCTCCGTCGATCCACTGGTCACACTTCTTTTGATGCAGCCCAGGGCATGGTTGGCCTTCTAGGCTGCAAGCACAAATTGCTGGGTCATGTTGAGCTTCTCACCAGCCAACGCCTCTAATTCCTTCTCAGGGCTGCACTCAAGCCGTTCTCCTCCCAGCCTGTATTTGTGCTTGGGATTGCCCTGACCCACATGCAGGACCTTGTACTTTGCCTTTGTATTGGTTTTCTGCTACAGTGAGCCTATTACGCTTGCTGATTATTACTTGTACAAATTTTCATTCTCAGGTAGCTGCCCAGTTGTACCTCTGTGCAGTAACCTCAAGTTGTTTATTCCATTAAAATTTTATTGTCACTCTTTAGCAACTGTTATAAGCAGTCCTTTTACCTCATGAAGCCGAGCTGCAAAGAACCTAGCAGTGCCATCTCTGTGGCCAATAGGTAACGTTGGAGGCTTTATTCTTGTATGTTCTTGTACATTAAAACTTGGTCTGCTGTTACTACAGGAACGTGTTATGGAGCCTTTAATACTGCCATCTGAACATGTGCTCTATCATGGTCTTATCACAGCAGTTATGCAATTATGTATTATTATAGCATTTATTTTTGCTGGAGTGCATCCCACAGCCTCTCAGCCATCCTCAGTGAGATGTAGCATGTTACTTAGCTGTCATCCTTAGCTCAAAGGTTTTTTCTTTCTCTCACTTATCTATTGTTTTTCATCCTTACTTTTCTTCCTTTGGACACATACATCTATATTTACCTTCCCTACACCACCTTCTTTTTCTTTAGTGGCAAACTTTTCTGGAATGAAGATGAACTGCCTGGGGTTGTTTTCAGCTTCTGCTGATGGCAGGGTGTGAAAGAGAGAGGCGTAGGGAGCCCCTTGTTAAGGGGGCTCTCAGCAACAACACCTGCATCTTGTATTAGTGGCTCATGCATAGTGTGTAAATGGACATACCTGTTATGTGTTTTGAAGTTGGAGATTTGATTATAGTTTGTCTCTTGCTGCAGGGAATCAAAAAGTTAAGGTGACTAAGTGTAAAAAAGCAGATATTTCTCTTATCTAACAGTTGAAATTCCTATATTCTTGGAAAAGAAAGATGAGTTATTCTGAAAAGGATTTTTTTTTTTTTAATTTCACCTATGCTTGGTAATGATCTCAAAGCACATCTAAAATGGACACGTTATTGGGCCAAGCCACATGTTTGGCATGACACCGAAACAGTACTGGGCATAATTGCAGGAAATACCTCTCCAGCTGACACTGGCAGGAGCAGTGTTAGGCAGCTGGTGTTTAATCCCCTGTGCATGGCTAAGATTGTGAGAGAGATAATTTGGAAAGGGTTAATATCCTATTGAATGCATGGCTTGCAATTCCATTATTTGGTTTTTAGGGTCTTTTTGGTTTAGTCATTTATATAATTCAGATCCTGAAATTGTCTCTTACATGAATGATGGTGCACACAGGCACTGTTATTCCTCCTCATTATACTGAAGCATTTGTTTGAATTCTGGTACTCACTGAGATGAATACCGTGTATCAAGCAGCCACTGTTTCTTCCTGAGTACGTATTTCCTTAGTCTTGACATCTCCCTTTCAAAGATTGACCTGGTCTTGACTGGAGATCAGCAATATTCGACCCAGACAACCTGAGAGAATTCCAGTGTAATGTCTGAGCCTTTTGCAGAAAATTAGATGTCTGAAAGCATACAGTTGTTACTACATCATATAGCACTGCTTATAAAAGTGCAAAATGTGAAGCTGGAAAATATTAATATTGTAGTAACTTGCTTTGGCCTGCTGTTTTTGATTAATGTCCCAGACATTATTAAACCACTGTTATCCCCGACTGTCAGCTTTGATGCGAGGTGCTGTATTTGTACCTGCTTGGATAAGTTGTTTAAGTGAATCTAATACCAATGTCCCTATTGTTGTAAAATGGCTTTTTCATCTAATGCTTTTATTTATTTATTTAAAATGACAGTGAGAAATAAACACCAAATAGAATGTGGGGGTTTTTAAGTACTGAGACCAAGTTGTAAATAAAATATTAAGTTTGCCATTGTGTTAATTGAGCTGATGAGGTTAATTGATATAAGATGTGTTAATGTCACAAAAATTTAATGCTTCAAGATTTATTTTTATTCCTCTTGCATAGTAGTACAAAGAGGTAAAATATTCTGTGTGTGGATATTTTTAAACTATCTTAATGTGTCCCCATGTCTTGCTGCTTTTGTGTTTGATTGAGATAATCCTGTGCTGACATTTGTTTTAATGTCTTTTAAATGTCTTTAAAGTGCAAAAAAAGTTACTGCATTGGCCTATTTTTTTTTTTTTGTATTGTATTGTCTTGTGTCTGGGATATAGTTTGCCTTTTTGGTTTCCTTTTCATTTGAAATTATTCCACCTTGAAAAGTGAAAGTAAAAGTGCTATTCCATCCAGATACTATGTGGTCAATAGCAACCTCCTATTAATTGCCAGCTGTAGGGCTTTGAGGCTGAATTTGTCTCTTTGGCCAAGCCTGCTGTCAAGGAGGTGTGTCCCTACTTGTCCTCTGGGGTTCCAGGTTTTTTATTTCAGAAAGTTTTAATAACTGGATGAATAAAGAAGGAAATACCCCTTTAAAACTAAATTTCCTAATAAATGGGTGTGCTGGAGATGCTTTAAAATCTCATAAAAGTATGTGTGAAAAGTGAACTTCTTAAAAGTGGGTTTGAACTCTCATAGATTACTGTGCAAGTTATTTCAGAAAGGACAATTAAGATAATATTACAATTATGTTGTTATGTTATTGTAAAGTACCATAATTCTATAGAAAAAGGTACTCAAGCGTAGGTATAAAATAAATGGGCAATATTGAGTGATCTTTAACAACTAATGGCAATGTTGTCGTTGGAACAGTATGAGAGGGATTTACCTTTTTTTGTTGGGTTCAAACAGAAAAGGTCAGGTTAGATTCCCTCAAATTTTGGATATGTTACATCTCTTCTAGGTGGCTATAATGATCACAGTTGGTTTTCACTAGGAGCTACGCTGCTATGAATTATGTGTTATATGTCAACTGAGCATCTCAAAAGCTGCAGTGTTACTTGGCTCTGTCTGCTTCTAGGCTTGAATTTGAACATGTCCTCTCTATCCCCTTCACAGTTAAACATTTTTTATTTCCACATTTGGTAGCTTTGTCATTATAATATTTGTCTCCCAAAATACCAACTGTAGTGATAACTTTTATCAAAAAGCATCTTAATGCAAGGTAGGAAAACAAGCAGACCTGAGAAGTCAGTGACATTTCTCTGTCTGTGACTGGAACGCTGCATCTGGGTTTGCTTTTGTGCTTTACTGCAAAGTTGATAGCTAAAATACAAATGTGGTCATTAAATGAAGAAAAATGTTAAGGATAATTGGATTAAAACAGGGACTTTGTATGGTGTATGAATATAGGGTAAAAAAAAGTCATTTTATTAACTCTGTTTTAAGTTATTTAAATTCTGGATGGCCGATGGTCTTCAGGCGTGCTAAGAATGACACAGATCATTAGGTTTGTAATGGTATCGTTAATTGGTTCAAAAATAATCTAAATCTGTATCTATCTGCTACCATCAGAAATTGTAACTGTACATTAAAGTTCATTAAACAGTTGAGCTGTGGGCACCCTTAGAAATTAAAGAACTTTGAGAATAGTTTCAGTACAAGGCTTGGAACAAGTACAACTTCAAATGGAGAACAGCAGTGTTTGCTGTATAGGTATGAGCCTGTTTCACAGAAGAAATAAGAACACACAGAACTAAACTGTAGTCCTGGAGAGGGCCCTGCATGGTGTGTGTGTGTGTGTGTGTGCATGCTTCCAGTTGTGAGATAAAAACATCCCTCAGGATGTTCCAACCCCCCTGCCATGGGCAGGGACACCTCCCACTAGCCCAGGTTGCTCAAAGCCTCATCCAGCCTGGCCTTGAACACCTCCAGGCATGGGGCATCCACAGCTTCTCTGGGCAACCTGTTCCAGTGTCTCACAAACCTCACAGTGAAGAATTTCTTCCTAATGTCTAGTCTAAATCTACCCTCTTTTAGCTTTTACCTGTTACCCATTGTCCTCTCACTACACTCCCTGATAAAGAGTGCCTCCCCATCTCTCCTGTAGGCCCCCTTCAGGTACTGGAAGGCTGCTATTAAGTCTTCTCGGAGCCACCTTTTCTCCAGGCTGAATGCCCCCAACTCTTTCAGCCTGTCCTCATAGGGGAGGTGCTCCAGCCCTCTGACCAATTTCGTGGCTCTCTTTCCTTTTATTCTCATAATAGTTTAGCGTTACGCGTTTATTACGATATTTTTCTCCTGTCATTTTATTTGCTGTTTTGCGGGTTAAAAATGGCTAAGGAGCTGTCAAGAAGGATACCCCTGCGTCAGTGCTGAAGGCTGTGATGGCCTGAAAGCTCCTTGTGTGGGCTGCTTCAGAGAAAACCTTCTCACAGGTTGTAATCACTTACTGCTGCTGGGAGCTAAAGTTCAGTCACATAAATTTCACTGTAATACTCTTGTGCTAGTGGTGTTAAAGGAATAATTGCCACTTTGCTTCATTGCTGGTAACTTTTCTTCAGGGAGGAGAGATAAGAAGAACCTGCTGAACAACCTCTGCTTGTTACTGGGTCTTGCCTACTGTCTGTGCCTTTAACCTCCTTTCTGTTGAATCCTGATATTCAGCAGTTTGAGAGGGATTTTTTTTTTTAACTTGTTGAATTGAAGCACCAGCCAAGTTCTGCTTTCTCAAAAAGGTCTTTCAAGTTTGTGATGCCAATTTGTATTTATAGCATTAACAAAGCCATGTTATTTGTTTTGTTGTCATCTAGGTGCTTGAACTGGGATTTAATTTCTCATCCTATGGATCACTGATTGAGTAACAGATGGCCTTGCCTCGTCTTACAGGTGCTTTACGCTCCTTTTCAAATGTCACTAAACATGAGGATTACAGTGAAGAATTAGCTGACTTAACGGTAAAGATTTTTTCTTTTCCAAAGCATAATTGTAACGTATTAGTGTGTATATAGTAAGAACTGTTTGCTTTCTTAATTTGCATTGCTATTTTATAACAGTAGACAAGCGAGACTGGGCAGAGTGTGTGTAGTTTCTTGTACATTCCTTCATAGTGTCCTCACTCAACGTCAAATTTGCTGTAGGTTTGTGATTTATGCTAAGCACGTACAGTCGTGATGTGCTGTATGGATAGGATTGCTCAGCTGTGTTAGTGCAGCCCTGTTATTTCATCTTTCACGAAGTTATTTAAGTTGGGCTGGGCTAGTATGTTTTTAGTTCCAAGCTTATGCAGAACTAGAGAGCTGAGCGTTTCCCTTTGAGTATTGAGTTCACCTCAAACTCTTGTTGGGGGATGTTTAGAATGAATCTAGTGATACTGAATTAAAATACTTTTTTCCCCCCAAGAAATAATGCATTAAAAATGTATTGTGGGAACCTGTAATGTGAAATGACTTTGGAATCTTGGGAGTGAAGTAGTGAGAGTATGTGTGTGTGTATCCTCCTTCTTCCTTACACACAGGAAAGAGCGTAAAGAACAGGTAATAGGGAAACTGCTTGCCATTGTTACTACATACTGACTGAATGCAACTGGAAAGCGATTTTTTTTTTAATATGGAAGGAAACTACATATACTAATTTGAAAAACTCAAATATTTTGCATTTTCAGACTAAAAGATCAAAACTGCATGAACAGTTGCTGAAGTCTGATCTTACTTGGAAGAAGATAATAAAGTTTGTTGATGACAATTTGGACAAAAAAGAACACCAAACTGTAAATGGTGATTTAAAAACTATATTACAAGCTGCAAAACAAATAGGTATGTTTTCATTCTCTAGTGGTCTCATAATAGACTGTTTTGTTGGGTTTTTTTTTCAAGCTGCTTTCTGCCTGCCTGCTTTGCATACTGATACAATTTTAGTTCTACCTTGACTTCAGGATTGCCCTGAAATCTCTTTGAAACTCCAGTTAATCTGATATGTATATGCACAATTTGATCTGTTTTATTTTAAAATATGCCTATTGTTATGTGGTTATTCTTGCATTTTGATAGTATGGTTGTGTAGTATGTGGTATGGTTTGTGATGAACCTTTATCAAGCAAAACCAACACCTTCTTTTAGAATGGCGGTACCCTGAGAAAAGAGCAATCTTTGCATTATCGGCTTTAGTTCCATATGATTGGTATAACGAAAAGTTGGATAGGCAGATAAAAATGTAAAGAAATGTTTTCTGCTTGAAGTGTTTGGTGCTGGGGAGAAAAATAAATAATACATTTCACTCATCTGGAATTAGGCTTGTAAAATTGAATCTAGATTATGGCATAGAAGGTCTGAAAAGTTACTTTCCATCTTTAGATATAAAACCAGGTTTCCAATCAAAACTAATTCAGCTTGTGCTGTTAGCAGAATTGAACTTCATCAGCTCATAAACGAGGCATGTGGCTCAAGCTCTAGCTGTCACATATTTAAGAATTTTTCATTTCAGTCTAATAGGTATATTTTTTCCTTTTCAAGTTATGTTTCAAAGATCTTAGACAGAACCCTATGTAAAAAGACTGAGAGAATTAATATTATATAAACATATTTGCTTTTTTTTTTTTGGCATTATAGACCAGAATGTGTTTTATCACAACCCAAGTGTTAACCTGTGTTTCTGTTTCTCAACAGTTCTTTTGGAAATGACTAGCAAATTTAAAAAGAAATGAACATCTAAACACAGACTTTCAAAAAAAAGCTAGACAAGTTATTCATATCCAGCATGTAGGAATTGGTCGTGCTGTACAATCACAGAGAAGTTGTCTGTTAAACCATGAATGGTTGTAGTGTTTATTGCTTTAGTGAGTCATTGGAAGAAAAAGGTCAAGTATTTCTCAAATCACTGACAAAAATGTTTTAAATTAATCTGAAGATATGCATATTCTGCACTGTGCTATGTGTTTTTTCTTTCTATGTTTGTGACCTAACTCTGTTATTTTTACAAATTCGATCCTAATTGGTTTTAATCCCATTTTTCTAATACAAGTAGTAGAGCTTGTGCTGTTAGTAGACTTGAATCTCTTCAGGCCAGAAGTTAAGCGTGTGGCTGCCTGTCTTTCTGAGACAGAGGCACCTCTAGGAAGGGCCGTCTCTTTGCCCCAACTCGGGTACCTCTGTTTCAGTGCATGGCTTTCAGCTGGTAGTTCTGATATGCAAGGTTTGGGGGAAAGTCATGAGGTGCGGAGTGAGTTTGCATCAACAGTCAATGCCTAAAGTTAATACAGAAAAGGTGCAGTCTGTATTGATAGCTGATCAAAGAAATAAATGTTATCTTTTTAACCTTTTGTTTGAGATTGCCCACACAATTTATACTCTCTTGTTATTTCTTTAGAGATGTTTATTGCTGTGCTGCAATAGTAAAGGCAGTTTTGAGACACAGCTGTGATGGGAAAGGGTATGCTAATGGTATTGATATAGTTAGTTAAAAAAAATAGTTTAAAAAAAAATCCTGTTTGGTACACATGGACTAGCAATGTCTGCATGAACAACACATTCAGGAATATAGAAAGGCTAGTGACATTTCCTGCAGCACTCCATTTTAATAACATACTGTTGATATAATTTTTAAAAGTTATACTCTCCATTTTTCTGACTTCTCTTCCACTACTTGATCAATTCAGTTTACTTTCTTAGGAGGACATACAGGATGTTAGGAAGATGTTGACACCATCAGATCTGGAACAAGCTCTGACATGTTGTTATGGGGATGCTTGATCCATCTGTCCCATATGCCCCCCCTTCCTAGCAAGTAAATGCAGCCAGCTCCTCCTCAGCCCCTAGTCCTCCTGACTATGGCAGCAGTTTTGAAATATGTGGTATGATCAGAACAACAGGTTGGTTTATTCTCCTGCTGCAGCTTGTGTTGATCAAGTGCATGGCTGCCTGACAATTAACCCTGGACTGTCCAAATGACAACATTTGCATAGTTTATATTCCCCTTTTCTCATTTCTTGGCACTCCTCCTTGCTGCCATTTTGCCTCTTGAATAAACAATCCATCTGTAATTACTTGTTTTCCTGGCTGCTGCCCAGTTTTGCTACATATTTACCCATCTGTTTTGCCAATTGACAGGGTTAGCACAAAGGACACAGGCACTAAATTAAAGAAGTTAGCTTATTTTTACTTATGTTTAAAGTGAGAAAATAATGAGGAAAATAATATAGTGAAAATAAATAAAAGCAAGATAAGGTTAATAATTATTACTAATAATTAATTATTATTATAAGCAAATTACTATAGCAAGCATAAAATAAGGTAATGCACTTAATCATTACTACACAGAGTTAGTGATAGTGATTAAGAAAGATACATCACTAGTTGCCCTATTAATACGTTACCATTGTCCAGATCCGCAGTCGCTCTTGCAGTGAGGATGTGGAGAACCCTTCCTTGCAATTGGGAAATCTTTATACAGTGCATCCACTGTATAGATGAGGCTTCCAAATTTCCCTGGAAACATTCCNAATTATTTTTTATCATTGGAAAAGCTTTTATAAATTGGCATATATTCATAAGCTAATATATTGCGTGTGTGATCAATATGATACATATTAGATATGTTGTGAGGTTCATCTAGAGGTCAGCTTTGGTTCAGGACCCCATGGCTCAGGCCCTAGTATTTCACGATCCTAACACCATCCTCACAAGTTGAAAGGGAAGACTTTTTTGATGATAGACAAAAATAAGACCTTTTCCAATGATAAAAAATAATTTTAGTATAAATTTTCACAGAAATGCATAAAAGCCTTTAAAACCATTGTTGGAATTACTAATTAAGAGAAATGCTTTATTTTTGTGAACCTGAACTTAAAAGTTCATTTCCCTTCATGTGGTTCAGACAGCTCTCCTGTAGTGGCTTTTGTTTCTCAGCCAGTAGAATACATGGTTACTTCCCATAGTTGTGCTGATTTTCCGTATTGTAGTAATTTTTTGTAAGTAATGTAAGCAAAAAACTCAGTATGTGTTTTTGAGGACAAACTGCTCATCTAGAAATCATTGCAAGCTATATTTTGTACTTAAGCATCAGACTCATCTGGGAGAGGAAGACTGATTTTTAAGTAAGGACCTGCTTCAAGTACCAGTCAGGCACAGCGAACTATGTAAATTAGAGCTGCAGAGAACTATAGCAGTGTCATTTTCCTTTAATCTGAATATTTATGTCCATAACAAGCAGCTTGGAATAAGTGGAGAAGATCTACATAGTTGTTTTAAATATCCACTGGGTATAGTTTAATCATAAGAGGTGCTGGAGTAAAACGCTGGCTAAGTTAGGGTTGACAAATATACGATGACTGTGAAGTTTGCAAAATAAAAGATAAGACCATATGTAATATAGCAAGTAGGACAAAATGTCTGATACTGGAAAAAAAGGTTATAAGAAAAATAAATATTTGTCATTCCTAGCTGCAAATTTTTTCTGGGAAAATAATTTGGCAGATTTGTTGTTTTTGTATTAATGACAGAAAATAGTCTTAGCTGTGTAATTTTTTAATTATTGTTGTTGTTTCCACCTTTTGACAAAGATGTCTGCAAAAAATTTTTTGTTTTTTTTATCGCCCAAAAGCAGGCCCAGTGTAGTGGGTAGGCAGAGCAAAGTAAAAACCTGAAAGTAATAGTGGTAAATTTTTGTTTGATGTAGTGAAGAGGACAAAACAAATTAAAACAAATACATGATTGCTTAGTTAGAACAAGTTAGAAAGAAACCATCAGCTTTGATGATTCTGAATAAAAATGTGTAATGTTATGGAGACACAAACCAGTACGGATGACAGTGAGGCACAAACTGAACTGACAGTTCCAACCATCATCAGAAATGTAGAGTAGGGAAAGGGAATTGCTTATATGCCTTTTTAGCTTAATTTCAAGGAAATGGAATCTCGGCCTAGGCAACAAATACTGTAATATTGATTTACTTGACAGGGAAAATGTCACCTGCTGAAATGATCTGATTGGCTTAAAAACAAAAAGGAAGGAGTAGCTTCAAGTAGTGCACCTCTTGCCATCTTGTCTGGCTCATTATATTCAGAGAGGAGGGGTAGTATTTTTTCAAGAGATGTTACCATGAACAGGGGTTGTTGATAATAAAGGAGAACTAGCACATAGTAAACCTAAGAGACTTTTCTCAAATCCTTCAGTACAATTGCTCTTTTAGTTTAGTAGCGTGTACTTGTTCTGACACAAGTGACCTTAAGTAATTATGTTTATTTGTGTGTTAGGAATATAAGAATGAGGTTCATACAGCCAAACATAGGCCTATGAGTTTTCAGATGCTGAGGTTTTTTTGCTGTGATTTCTATATAGCTAGTGCTGAGAGGGAGGCTGAACCACCTTTTTTCTTTCAGATCTATTTACATATATGTTGTATATGTGTGTAGCTTTATGCCATGTATCTTCCCTATATCTAATTATTCTGTAAATGTCACCTTCAGTTCCCTTCATGAACTTTTCAGCTTTTCAAAGTGTGCCATAGGGAAATTCAAGAGAAATATTGAATTTTTAGGCACTTCCATTTACGTTATATTTCTAGTTACTCAGCCTTGTTCCATCTGCTTATGCTGGATTTCTTTTGCTCTTGTTTTGGAGAAAGAAACCCTTACTTTTGCTGGGGTGGAACTTAACCTAAGTTGAATTAAACCGCAAGTAGCAATGTCAAAGTAATTAAAAAAATCTTCCCACTGATTTCAGTGAGGTTTTTAACACGTAGAAAACGGGTACACAGTTGATACATAGGCCCATAACTGAATAGTAGAGGTATACAGAGGCAAGCACAAGACAGTTTGGATTTCTGAAAAGAGCATAGTCACTTTTGCTATGTCAGAACTGCCTTTTTGAGGTTTTAATAAATCAATAACTTTGTTCCTTCTAAGATACATAGTTTGTTTTAATAGTTCTTTTGAATTAGCCATGGTGGGGGTTAATCACCAGTGTTATCACTTAAATCATACGGTTCTCTTCTGGAGCTATGCTGGTCAGTCCTGATATAACTAAAGAATTGGCCAGATAAAGGCATCTTGATGACAGCAGCTTGTAAGTTTCAGCACTAAGCTTTTAAGAAGTTTTTAAAATTATGCAATCTTGCAAGAAATGCTGATTCTACTAAAAATTTTGGAGTAACATACCCAAACTTTTAGAACACATTTTTGAAACTTAAAAAACCAATAAATCTGCATGTTGTCCTCATATACAACAAACAAAACCCCCTAGTATTTTGGTTGGTGTTGTTTATTTTATGCTTGATGGCTTCAAAATCTTGCTTAGTAGTGACATTTTGGTTCATCTCATGGTGGTTTTGTTTATGTTTTCCTTGGCTACCTTTGCAGATATTTGTGTAAGAGGTAAATTCACGTTTTTCTCTAATAATATATTTTTAATTTACATAATACGGTGTTTTGTAGATGTAGAATCATAGAATGGTTAGGGTTGGAAAGGACGTTAAAGATCATCTAGTTCCAACCCCCCTGCCATGGGCAGGGACACCCTCTACTAGCCCAGGTTGCTCAAAGCCTC
>VZTO01024950.1:7913-18882 GCA_013400615.1 Syrrhaptes paradoxus
CGCGGGCCGCGCGCGCCTTCACCCTCCCCGCCCCGCCCCCGCCAACGCGCGCCCCGCGGCCCTCGAGGGGAGGGCGCGAGGCCTGACAGGGCGGGAGGGAGCTTCGCTGTGGAGAGGCCCGGTGGCTGCGGGATGGGGCTGTCCGCGGCGGGAGGGGAGGAGGAGGGGGAGAGGGACCACTCCCGGCCGGGGCGGCTGCTGTCCGGCGGCATGTGTCACAGCCGACTCCCTTTTCTCCTTCTCTCCCCGGGTGCGCGCTGGCCCGGGCTGCAGGAGCTGTAGCAGCAGCAGCAGCAGCAGCGCTCCCAGGGCTTCCTGATGGGTCTGGCGAGCACCGAGCCCCTGATGTGTACAGCCGCCCTTCGACGGTGAATGTTTCCCGTGCGTCCTTTGCAGAAGCGAGGCTGGCTTTGTTCATGTGTGCAGAACTCAAACGCTGGGCACACTGAGAGCAAGTGTGCAAAACCTCTGAAAATGTGCGTTACGAGCAGAACCCTGTCTGCTGTCATCCCTGACCTTTATTCCTATCCGACTGCTTTCGTGCTGTCCTTTCCATCATTTCTGCAAGAGATGGGCTTTGCAGCACCAGCCCTTTGCTGTTTACATGTGTGTGAGACCATGCAATTATACAGTGCTAGAAATTAAGTGGTTCATAATATGCCCTTCATTTATGGGCAGTTATGTTATTAAAATTGATAACTGGCTTTCATTCAGCCTGAAATGGAGCCTTTAAATGCCCCTTTGTCTAATGACAGTAGAAAACATCTGCATCTACGGACTAAACGGGATGTAAGCGTGGAAGATTAGGGAGTCCATGCCTGAGACTGCATTTTTCTGTGAATCAGAGCTGGAACAGCCAAGGAACAGCCTCAGGGTGGGGTTTTATGGTCAGCATAAACCCATCAAAGTGTGTGCTGTTGCTGAGAGATGGTGGCAGGTGGGAACATTAGCACTGCCATGGGTGTACAGTCAGATGAGAGCATGGATCCAGCTGCAAATTAATACTGCAACAAATGATTAGTTTCCATTGGAGTCAGCTCCATCATACAGCCAAGCCTACAGTTACACAAGTGCTTGTGAGACAGGACCACCCCTTGCCACAGTAGCACCATGCATTTAGTGGAGACTAAGTCAATCAGGAAACTGCACCTTGAGAAATGCTACACATGCAGCCTCAAGAGAAGTGAAGAGAAAGCTATCTGAGCTCTGTACCATGTAAAAAGTGTGCTTTGGAATTTGGAAATGGGAATTGTGTCTTGAAAAGTGTTCTCAGTATGGCTGCAGGAAGAGGCCTTTGAATATGCATTTTGCAAATAATTTAAAAAGCTGTTCACTAAACAATTTTTACGTATGCAGTCTGTTTCTCTCTTCATACAGACACATGCAACATCATCCAAAGTACTGATGTACCACTTGGGCCAAGAGAAGTAAAAACATTTTACAAGATACTAAGAGAGAATATGTGACCTCTGTTTAAATACCGACCTTGTCAAGCTGAAGGGGTAAAGACAAAGTCACACAGGAAACTTACTTCTGGGGCTTCACCTGCATGCATTAGCATCCTGTTTTGTGCACGATCTGGGCTCAGTACCATACTACCATTCCACCCAGTAAACATTTATTTTTCTGGAAAATTAAAATCAGTGAAAACATAAGCTTTTTTTAAAAAAATGAATTATTATTTATTGTCAGTACATTTTTGTAGGACCAAAGAACCCAAGTCAAAGAGTTGAGAAAAGGCTTCACAAGTAACAAAGAGACAATTCCCTCTTCCAGGTGACAGCTAAGTAGTCTGGCAGGATGATCATCTCAGGTGCATCTACAAAAAATGAGGTCTTATGGCTTTCCAGTGTGGCTCTGGGAGCAAGCAGTTCAGTCATGTTTTGGACGGCACAGAGGCTCATGAGGGACATATTCCAAAACAACAGCAGTACTGTGGTTCTAAGGGTGCTCTGTACCAAAGGATACCAAATCTACCAAGCAGCAATACTGCCCATGATACTGATCTTTTTTCCTGCCCTGATCAACCTATCCCAGCTCCTGTCTTGCCCTACTTTTGTCCCCATGCTCCTCCCCGCTGGCAGAGAGCAATGCTTGCTGCATGCTGCTTCTGCTTCAGTGGCTCAGAGATCATGTGTGCCATAGGGATATCCTAGCTAGTAGGTAGAAGAATACTACCTCTTCTCCCTGTTCTTCTGTCAAGACTCAGTTTAATAAGCCTGCTTTGAGCTGCAGGATCACATTTAGTTTCCTTTAACAGCTGAGTTCACCCCACCTGAGGAGTTTCCGTCTTGTCTGTTTGCACAGTCTCCTCTATGTCTACATAACAATAATAAACCAGGTCAATAAACTAAATATAACCCAGCAAGAGTGAAATTACCCATAGTAACCGAGGGAGTCCGGTAGCCCTTTTCTAACAGCACATTCCTCCCTTCCTTCTCCACACACCTGTCTGCTTCACACCAGCTCTTGTCTTCAGCAGGCCCTGACTTCAGTCAACCTGTCTCATCACCAGAAAAAAATTTACATGGGATAAAGGAAGGGAAAACTGTTTTGACAGCTGAGTTGCATTGACTCTGATAAGCTGTATGGCTGGCCCAAAGGAAGAAGCAGGAGTCTGAAGCCAGAAGAAAGGAAAGTCTCAGGGCTCTCAATTTACATCTTGAGAAATTATTCCCTTTACCAACATCTCACTTTTACTCCAGGATGTACACTAACTCATTCAGCTACTCATTTTTTGTCTAATTTATCTTCTATTTTTTGCTCATTTTTTTTCTTTTTAGCTGCTGTGTTTTGTTTTGTCTCATTTTTAGCTGCTAAACTCTTGAAGCAAGGGTCATCATTATTCTGTGTTTACAGAGCCGTAAGTAGAAAGAGGGACCAACTCTGCGCCAATTACTGGGAAACTGCTGCAGTACAGTAACAGATAGGTCTTCAGATTTTTAAAAAACATTCCCCTGCAAAGAGTCATAGTGTCAGTAGATGGAGCTATATACATATTTTTAGGAATGCTTTTTGGCGGAGGTTCGCCCAACTAGTAACATTTCCTTTGTGTTTGAGTGTGAAGTCCCTGGAAACCTAGAATCCCCAAAATTTAAGAAATATTTGGCTTTGGGGTTTGGGGGTTTGTTTGTTTGTTTGTTTGTTTGGGGTTTTTTTGGCTCAAGAAATCACTGCAGAGATCTAAAGGCTTTCCACTCCATGGCATCATGTCATGTAGCACTACCGGTGCTGTATGGCTGATCATGGCGTAATTCAGTGAATGTAAGGGTTAGATGTATGCAGGTGTTGTAGTTCTGATATTTCATTAGCTGGTATACATTTTTTAAAATTGCAAGGAACTATTCTTCATGCACTTTTCTCTTTTGAGAAGTCTCTCGACTTCCTTGTCTAAACCTAATTACTCTCAGTTTCCTTCAAGCGACCTCATGTATTGTTCACATGGAGCTCAAATCCATCATCTTGCAGACAAATTGTGGTGATCAGGACCAGCTTTCCTGTATCTCAGTGCCAGATTGATTCCTCCTTTCATTTCATCTTTGAGATCAAAATATTTTATTCCCTTACATACTTAATTTAAATTTTCCCTACTGCTGCTAATTGAAACTGTGTTAAGGAACCATATCATTAAAGCTATATTGCAAAGTTTTTTTTGTGGCAGAGCAGAAAATTACATTTTTAAAAGATGAATCGATATTTACCTTTTATTTCTGTGGAAAACTAGCGCTTTTAAGTGTAATGTTTTCAGAAGATTAAGGCTGAAAGAGAAAAAGGGCTTCAAAATCTAATTATAAAACCAGTCTAAAAAGCTCAGTTAGCAATAGAGGCTTTTTACCTGTTACAGAGATAGATCACTTTACAGCAAAAAATGACTATCAAACTGATCCTATGCCTTTAGGAAGACAAAGACGATGTGAGCTGCAGGATTAAAAGAACAGAGGGGGGAAACGTGTAATACTCTCGAGAAGAAAGCAAAATAGAGCTTAGTACAGTTATGTGCCTGATAACTTCTTGCCATTGTGAAGAACAATAATTTCCATCAGGAAAAAAAACAATCTGTTTCTCAGCGTGGAATAGACTTCTGTGAATTCCAAATCATAATGGGGCCATATGCAAATAATAAGGATGTGTGGGTTTCTATTCAGCTGGCAGGGATCCTGAAAAGGCTCACTCGGCAGTTTTAAAAATCCTAGCCTCCTTGTGCCAGATGCTGACTATACATATGCATATACTTTGCAATGCAATTCACCACACTTCTTCCCTAGGAAAAAAATCAGATATTTTTTTTTCCTTCTGCCTTTTTAAAATTCATTTACATGGCATTATAGACACATTCCATCTTTGTCTGCCATGAATGACTTAATGCCTGTGCACAGCTACATGGATGCAGAAAGTTGAACTATCTAAAGCCTCATTTTTCACCAGTGTCATGAAATAATTCCAAGAACCTGTAAAGGAAAGAATATATTATCCAGTAAGCAGAGGTAAAAATCACTTATACTGAGCTTTGAACCTTCTGAAGTTTTTTTCTTCTTTGGATTGCATACATACTGTTATTAATCTAATCGTCATATTTCTATAACAGATTGCAGGCAGTCATTGCTCTACACAACTACATTATTGCAAATGTGTGCACAAGGAGACTTCATCTCCCGTAGCTCCTATAGAATTGTCTAGAAAAGAGCTTATAAAGAAGGTCTCTCCTTCCCTGGCACACCGGGATGCACATAAATGTTTATAAATATAATCACAGACTGATCATCATTTCAACTGCCTACTCTGGATTTAAAGCCATTGAACTCCTCTTTTCCTAAACTCCACTCCCTTCTCCTTGTTAAAACCGCCTGAAACATGGAGCACTTCAGAGAATATTCTGAGGGATTCCTTTTTTCTCACTCTTCCCAATTCTTAGTATGTCTTTCTTTAAGAGAAAGCCAGAATTTCTGGCCTCACCTTTGCTCCAGACTAAGGGTTTTACTTGCACCAAGTATTGGCACATTTTTTTTTTAATTATTGTAACAAATTTATTGTTATAACACAAACAAGAAAACCTTTTTATTGACATCACAGCTGAGACCAGGGAGATTTTTTCCCCACATTGCTTCTTGGGTTTTTAATTTTAGAGCTTCCTGGTTTAATCCCTAGGTTGTGGAGGACAATTAAAATGTTTTGGGATATCAACCTCACAGTAGAGACTTAAGTCTATCAGTCAGTAACTGCAATGGTAGGAGCATCATGAGAGACTTCTCTAGAGCAGTTTTATTACTCTTTTCATGTAGATGTTGGCAAATCTGAGGTAGAAATACCAGAAGCCCATTTACAGTAGAGTGCTTTCATCAGGGCTAGCACTGATGATTCTTGTCAGGGCTAGGAAATAGTAAAATAGATTCAGAAAAAAACCTCAGTATAAGTAAGGCCTTGTTGATGAAAGTGTGACCAAGAAGGACAAAAAGCAGTTTTGCTAACACTGACCTCATACACGTCATTCCTCAAAGGCCAGCTCTGCCCCAGCAGGGCAGCACCAGGCGGGGCAGACAAAGCAGCTCTTGTCATGTCTTGTCACTGGTACAGTTACGGGTATCAGGAAGGACTGCACAATGCTGCTTATTTTGCGAGAACAGACTGAATGACACTTTCTGCCTAATTCAGTAGATACCTATTGTTGGGAACTATTAGTCATTATTCTTTGTCTTTTGCTCCCTGTTATCTTACATCCTTTCTCCAAATACTTTTTTTCTTGCTTTTCCATTATTTTCCCCTCTTTTTTAATATTTAGCATTTTTCCTTCCTAATCTCTCATTTCCTTTTCAACCTGTCTCTTCATTTCTCTTTGTTAGACCACCCCGTTCCATGTCCCATTTTCCTTTGGTCTTGCCTGAGGGCCACTGTCTGTTCTCTCCAGCTCATCACAAAATGAGACCTGGTGTCCTTTGTCTTCCTTGTCCATCATCCAGCACAGCTTTATGATGTTGACCAGGCCAGGCTATAATCTGGAATGAAGGCTAATGGAATAGCATTTGGATCTCCATTAGCACCTTCTTGAGTTCCAACAGTCCCACAGTCAAGGCAAAGATAGTATGATACTATGAGAAGTTATATCTTTGTAGGCAGAAATTAGAACTGTAATTCTGTATTTGGGAGCGAACAAACCTCGTGGTGCTATGTGGGGAACTAGAGCGTTCGGTATTTGAGACACTGATCTGTACTGCATGTGGTCAGAAAGAGAGCTATCTGTAATGTTTGTGAGCACGTCCAGGATCCGCTCTCCAGAGAAGAACCGAGCACTGTTATGGATGCTTTTTGTCCCAGCTGGTCAACATATGGTAGAGGGGAGAAAAGAAAGCATTGGTGCTTTGACTTTTTTTTCTTTTTCCACACCCACACCTTTTGACTTATGGAGTTTTACATCTGAGTGGGTGGATCTGATGGTGAACAAGTGAACCAGCTTCACTGAGAATTTTACATGTGGCCAAAGGGAATGTTGGGCTACATGGGTGGCTGAGCAATGGGAACCACCTAGCAAATGCTTCCAGTCCTCCCACTGGGAGCAAGCTCTCTTCTTCCCAAGGTACAAAACCAGACCTGGAACATTACTTTGGGTTTGGGAAGCTCAGCTGTGTTAAAGTAACTGTTGTGTTCAGATCTGTCCACAATTATCACAGCAACAGTAATATGTAGGGCCAAATTCTGGTGATACATGGGATAACACGAGCACCAAAATTTCTTCTCTCAGGGAAGTGTTTGACTCCACGCAAAAGGCAAGGGGATTCAGTGTCTTGTTTATCGCTGCTGAGTTCCCAGATCTCCATGTTAGTTCCCTGTCCCTGTGGTAGACAGTGTAGAAGTTCACAGAGCAATACATACCGGGACTGGAACAGGGAGCTCACGACTGGTGAGGCATCCTCATCTAGGCCAGGGGAAAAAATTAATTAATTCAGACCCTCCTCTGGAGTGAGTTCCTTGTACTTTGTGCACTAGTGCTGTTAAAGACAGCTTTGGCACTGAAAGAATAAGGACCTACAGAATGGAGGTACAAAAGAAACAAAGACCCTTAATAATCTTTATTTTTGAGAATTATTTCAGGGAGATTATCCACCTGAGCAAGACAGTGAGGTTACACCTCCTTCCACTCAGCTCTTCTCCTAGTGCAAATCAATGTTTTTTTCATTAAAGTCAATTGAGCTTTGCTGATTACATGAAGTCAGGATCATTATGCACAATTTATTTGCTCTAGTCATTTGGTAATACTCTACAATGGGAAATCTTTTACCTCAGCTTCTTTTATAAAACTCAAAGGACCCATACAGTTTCAGATCATTATATTTTGCTCCAGTCCCACCTTCTCAAAAAAATTCCTTTTGTTATTTCTCATTTGAGGGGGCTGCTATGACTAAGTGGCTGAACAAAACCTTCAGATTTACCAAACCTGCAATGCAGCTCATTTCCCACCATTTAAGGCAATGCTATTCTTGGAACTTGCACTTCAAAATCTCCCCACCCAGAGAATCAGTGCTTTAGGACAAAGGTAGGCACCAGTGTAAAGCGCAATTGCAAGTGCACCAAATTAAACTTTTAGGTTAAATTTTGCCTTTCACATCTCATAGAAAAAGAATTTATTTGCTGTATTTCTTATTTTACATCTCTGTATAATCACCCAGCTGTGGCACTGAAGACTGAGGAGTTCCAGAAATATGTACTAGTAATGGATTCCCCCTCCAGTCTGGGATGAGTTCTTAGCTCTGGACTTCATGTAATCCTGTTTCCTAGTCATACTGTTGCAAAATCAGCTCTGAGCCACCAACAGCTGACTTTTGCTTAATCCTGACTACTTTATGTTAGAATGTACACTAATTTCTACTCCATAAAACACCCCACTGTACTGTAGTGGTACAATACTGTATCAAATCCTGCAAGCACAACAGAATTGAGTTATATAAAATTGGTACCTGTGGGACAAACTTATGGCAAAGGACAGCAAAAAGTATCATATTGGTGATTCATTTGGTGATGCTCTTTCCTCTGTAACGATTCTGAACCAATGACCTAAGGTACAGGGGGCTCTGACTTCCACATGAATCCTAAGATGGTTTGGCGGCTTGAGATGTGATTGTGTGTGACATACATAATCTTTGGGATGAGCTAAAGCAAATACCAAGAGCAAGTAAGGTTCAAAAAGGCTCTTAGTTAAATCTACACATTTTCAGCTCAAGTCCCCTCCTAGGATTCTAGCAATTCTAACTCCCTCATCTTTGGGTCACTTGCAGTTCACATCTGGTTCTGAATCTAAAACACATCAGTGCTGAAATTCATTTTAAGGATGTGCAACATCACAGCTTAGTCTGAAGTGCTGCCAGCAATTGATTCATATCAGGCAACAAGCCTATCATGTAGGGCTCCATGGTAAGATAACAGCATGCCCCATTGAAAGTTGGCTAAATGATGCTTGTAGAAATTGTGAATGCCACCTGCAATAAAGGTTATAGCTGTTTCATTGTTTTCATATTTCCTCTCTTTTGAATATTTCTGAGATGCTGTTTTATAATTATTATCAGAATATTAAAAAATTACTAAACTTGTTCTAATTCTTAGCATTTTTATTTTGAATGAAGTACCGAATATTTGAGGTTTAATTTATTAACAATAAAAGTGAAATACTGATCTCCTAATATTAATTTTTAGATATATTCAAGAAAGGGAATAAGTGGCCTAGGCAGCTGCCAAAGCACATACGTCTGAGCTGAATAATCACCAGGATTTTATGACACATTTGGAAGGGAAATGTAATAAAAGATAAAGAGAAGTGGGATAAAAATACCCATTTATCATTAATAAATTATTTTAGAGTTGTTTGATACATTTATTTGATAAAATGATGGCCTGTTCTTTACAGAGATAGACACTAGACCTGATCTCCCTGGACTTCCTGAAGGTATTTTATATAACGTTAATTAAGATGAAAATCAAGACTAACATATGAACTGTAAAGCATATAAGAAACTGACTGCAGAGGAGTCTTCTGTCAGGAGAAAGGGGAATTATCAACAGTTTCCTAGATTCACTCTAGGAACAATCTTATTTAATCTTTCCATTAATGACCTTGGCACAAAAAATAGGAAGTAAATGAGCTAATTAAATCTGCTGACAACACGAAAGTGGAAGGTACTACTGACACAGAAGAGAACTGGAGTATCATCCAGGAAGTCCTTCACGACCTTGAGGATTGCAGTAACAGAAATAGGGTGGAATTTCATGGGGAATGAAGCAAAGTTACGATCTTGGCCAAAATAAATTTCTATAAGCATGAAGAAAGAGCAGAGGAGGAGAAAGAAGTAGATCTATCAGTCACATGATATATATCAGACTTTAATGGAAGAAGGTATAAGATCCTATGATGCAGAGAAAAGAATGCATTAATATCTTCATAGCATGTACTGATCAAGCTTTATCAAATATGTTCAGGAAAGATAGATTCAAATTCAACCAGGTACCAAAAAGTGCTGCTAGGACAATTAAGGAGATGAAGGCAGCTATCTTACCAGAAACATCTTGGTGTGAACAAATAAAATAAGAGAATATAACATCAGGCAATAGAAAAAGGGAAAGGAAAGGCTGTTCAAAGTTAAAGAACAATAGAGGTATAAAATAAAAGCNAAATTTGAAGAAAAAAAAAGGAGGGGGTTTATATGGCTTAATAGTTGGGAATAGAAGGTGGTTGGAGTGAAAACCCCATCGGGTGGCTTCAGGTTCTCCATTCCCTGTTAGATTTGTCATAGAAAAGTGATGTGTAAACTTTGATGTGTGCCGCATGGAGTCCTGACCTGTACCAGCTCTGCTTACTGAAGGTTTGGACTCTGTGATCAGACTTGCAGATATTTCAGGTGCTGTGGTACATCATCTGTCCAGAGTACCGGTATGGGAAGTTCATGTTCCTTTGGCTGTGATGGCCCAGTGCTTCAAGAATGCACAAGACCAAACAATACCCACATGGGAAGAAGTGAACAAAATACCCTTAGCTTGTTCAGTATGCCCGCTCTGCAAGCCCTGGCAACACAGGCAGTGCTGTATTTGCAGCAGGAACTGCTGTTTATAGAAGTAGCTTACAGGGATGCCTCTCGCTTCCCAGACTGTGAGTGTGTGGAAGAATTTCTTGGCATCTCATCATTGGAGCTTAGGCTGAGAAAAACACATTCCACTCTAATCAAAGACAGTGATCAAGAGATGATTTCTGGAAGAAGTAAATAAAACACACAGTGATGTTATGCCATAAAAATAAAAGAAGGATTCTTCTGACAACCAAGTCGGATTCTTAAAAAAANAAAAAAAAAAAAAAAAAAATCGCCAGGCTTATTAAAGAGAAGTACTAAACAGACAAATAATGTGAATAAGGCGTGTGTTAGATGTGGAGATGTTCATGTTACAGCAACCAAGAGCTGAATCTACAAAGTGAGCTGGGTGTGATGATACATCATCACCATGATGATACACACATCATCATGTCTGATCTCTAGATGTCTGCTCCCTAATCACTAACTACGGAGAGGCCCTTTGGAGAGTCCCTATGGAGAGGCCCTTCGTACAAAACATTGGTACAGTTCTGAAGGCAGAAACCAGGCAAGCAAGACTCTAATCAGTAACCAGTGTCCTTCAAGTTGTAAAGTTCTGGTGCATCCAGTGTGGAGGTGACTGTGGGTTAAAGCACTTGAGAGGGTGACATCTGTACCCTGGCAGTGCCAAAGTATGAGTTTTGGCCATCAGAGACTGGAGTCCACGGACATGGTTAGGGTGCTAATGTATGGATTAGAACCATGTCCAGTCAAGAGAGAAGTGGATTCAGGTCTCCTCCATAATGGGTGCATTTTCTAATTTTTAAAAAATCTATTTATATAAAAAATTGGGGGCCTCACCCATTTTCTAATTAATATGGCAATAAGACTGGTCTGTGCAACATTTATGCTAAATCCAGGGCTGT